>CAUYRT010028362.1:0-94188 GCA_963574885.1 Lepilemur ruficaudatus
GTCTCTACTATAAAATAGAAACAAATTAATTGGCCAACTAAAAATATATGTAAAAAATTAGCCAGGCATGGTGGTGCATGCCTGTAGTCCCAGCTACTCGGGAGGCTGAGGCAGGAAGATCGCTTGAGCCCAAGAGTTTGAGGTTGCTGTGAGCTAGGCTGATGCCATGGCACTCTAGCCTGGGCAACAAAGTGAGACTCTGTGTCAAAAAAAAAAAAAAGCAAATACTTCGATGGTATTTATGGAGCCCTTGGCACAGACGAAGTCATAGTGAGGCAGGCGCCTTTATTTTCCCCACTTTTCCAGAGAGGGAGACTGAGGCGCATACACGTTACATAACTTGCTCAAGGTCACATCTTGGGCTGTCTGGCTCCTGCATTCATGCTCTTAAACCCTGCAGGGTCAGGGTCTCATGACTGCCTTCCACCAGGGTGACAAAGATTTCTGTGATTAGAGCCGAGACAGCAATGGACACAGATGCAAGTGTCCCCTCCCGTGTCATCTACCACATCAGCAGCCAGGGAGTGACCAGGTATCTGGGAACTTGTAACCTTGATGAGATATGATGACGTCAATAGAAACATGCTATTTTGGCAAAGCTTAAGGAACAAGGAGAAATCTAAAGAGGAAAATACAGTGGGGCACATTTCCTGTAAATTTTGATGATGCAAATTTACAATTGCTTAATAACAAGTTAACAATGTCTCCAAGGACTACAGGGACGGCGCAGCGACACTGAGGCTTTTGTCTGTTGGAGTTGGAAGCCTACCGCGATGATGCCTCCAAAGCTAAGGTGGAAACCAGGTTCTTCCGTTTAGTCACCTCTGCCTCTTTCCCCCCACTCCTGCCTTTCCAAAGGAGAAAAAAAAAAGTTTCGTTGTTTTTTTAGAACAAGTGACTCCCATTTCACGTTCATTCCTGGGTGAGTTCTTCATAGCACATCCCTTACATGTGGTTGCCCAGTACAAAATTACATTCATTACCTCCAAAATTACACCCCTTGCGTCAACTCAGTTATAGCTCTGCATCTCAGCTATGTTAAAAAAAAAAAAAAGTAAACTAAACATAGACAAAATGATTGAAAGGAAACAGGTGAATTTCTGTTTTCCCAAATGTTCTGCAATAAACATGTATTACTATACAGTTGAGGGAAACTTAACTTTCTAAAGGAATCATCAGAAAATACACCAGATGGAAGGAAAAAAATCTATCAGGGGAATCAACATCTAAATATTATTACTGCAGTTAGTGCCCAAAGATGGGGAAAGGCAGGCAGGGTAAGAAATGGGGTCCAGAGGCAATTGAGGCTGGGCATGGTGGCTTATGCCTGCACTCCTAACACTTTGGGAGGCTGAGGCAGAAGGATCTCTTGAGGCCAGCAGTTTGAGACCAGCCTGGGCAATATAACAAGACCCTGTCTCTACAAAATTTTTTTAAAAATTAGCAAGACATGGTGGTGCATGCCTATAGTCCCAGCTACTCTGGAGGCTGAGGCCAGAGGATCACTTGAGCCCAGGAGTTTGAGGTTGCAGTGAGCTATGATGATACCACTGCTCTCCAGCCTGGGCAACAGAGCAAAACCCTGTCTCAAAAAAAAAAAGACAAAAAAAAAGGCAATCGGAAGCTGCAGGACTCTGACCTCCTGGGGTCATCAGATCCAGCATCAGGAGACCCTGAAGAGAGAACCGCCCACATTATGAAGTTGCCATAGTAGAGGTGACCATTCAAAGATATATTTATGAAATGTTTGCTAGGAAAAGTTTCTGATTAGCAAATTGCTAGAAAAATAATGTCCTCTCCCCCAACCCGGTTTGCGCGCTAACAGAAGGGTAGACTCTAGGGTCCAGCAGACTCCATATTCAAATCCTGGCTCTGCCACTTAATAGCTGGGTGACACCCCACCCCCGCCCCCAGCCTCAATTTGCTCATGTGAACTACAGGTTTAATAATCCCCGCCTCACAGAGTCCGTATGAAGATTACAGGAGATGATATATTTAAATGCCCGGTTCAGCGTACCAGTGGTACCAGTGAGACAGGGAAGCGGCAGGCACTGCTTAACACAGAGGCAAAGGCCCCTAACCATGCTGATCGAAAACATGATGTGGTAACAGAACAAATTAAGACCGGTGGAAACCAAGAGGCAAGGAAGTTACCGGCTACTTGATCCCGTAGCTCGTTACACCCTAGTTATAATATACTGGCATGCTAAAAGAAACTCCCACTGACACCATGACAGGGTTTCCAGTTCTAGGAAAGCATCGCCCTTTCTAAAAATTAATTTGAATATTCCTCCCCTGCTTAGCTTCTGAATAAGCCATTGCTTAAATTAAAAAATCAAGAAAACCCCGGGGGCTGTTCTCAGAAGAGAGAACTAGGTTCTGCTCTGTCTTCTTTATTTCTCGAATAAACCTTGCTGTTGCTCTCCACTGCTGGCTCACTCCTGAATTCTTTCTCAAGTGAAGCCAAGGACCCACTTGGACATCAAGTGATTCCCAGCACTGGGAAATACTTTCCTGTAACACCAGCAGCTTGTGCATGAGGTAGGTACTCAACACATGTGACTGCCTTTCCCTCTAAATGGACTGTAGAAATACGAACTTTTAGAAATTGCTGCTAAAGAGTTGGTTCACTTGGTATCTTTTAAAATTCATAAGATGTCACTCAACTGAAAGTTATTTATCTTGCAAGCTTGGCTCCCAAACACAGCCAAGAACTTGAAAGTAAGCAGGAGAAGCCAATGCAGATGTTCTGGAATGTATTTCCCAAACCCAGAGCACTCTTTAAACATCATTCTGACAAGTTGATCTCTCAGCTATCCCACCAGCATAACTGAATTTAGGAACGAAATGGTGTCCCAATGGCTGATAAGCACAAAAAGGCAGGCAACGTCACGAGTCATCAAGGAAATTAAAGCCACTATGTACCCATCTGAATGGTTAAAGTGAAGAAGACTCACCACCCTCAGTGTTGGTGAAGATGCAGAACAACTGGCAGCTCATGCTTCACTGATGGGAACGTCAAATGTGCAGCCACTTCGGAAAACGACTTGGAAATATCGGCTAGAATTAAACATATGTCTACCCTATGACCCAGCAATTCGAAATCTGCAGCTGAAGTGAGTATTTATGGCCACCAAAAAACATATCCAAGAGTGTTCAAAGTAGCATTTTTCATGATAGCCAAAAACTGGATATAACCCAAGTATCCACCAATAAGGGAATGGGTATATGTATTGAGATCATAGTCACACAAAGGAATACTACACAGCAATGAAAAAGGGGAACTAGTGCTACCCTCAACAGTTTAGGTGAATCTCCCAGACATGACGTTCAGCAAAAGAAGCCAGATACAAAGTCGTTCATGCTGTGTTTTCCAGTTATGTGAAGACGGAGAATAAGCAAAACTATTCTGTAGTGAAAGGAAGTCAGAACAAAGTTGACCCTGGGGGAAGGCGGATACTGACTGGGCATGAGGGAGTCTGCTGGGGTGCCGGACACGTTCTTTATCTCGATGCAGGTGGTGCTTATGCGGTGTAGACATATACAGAGGTTCACTGAGCTGTCTGCTACCACCAGCATGCCTTTCTATATCTAAGCTTTACCTCAATCACAAAAATAAAATAGAAAAAATGGGGAGGAAAGGAATGGGCACAACAACCTGAAGGCCTTTTCATTCAGCTCCGGGGCAAGACAGTCCCAAAGCAGCTACCTAAGCAGTTCCTGAGGGTACCACTTGCCACCGAATATTAAAATATCACAGAATTAATCGGGAAATTTGCATTACTGGATTCTGGACATGATGCTCAGGGCTTTACACACATGAATCATCTCGTGTACTCCTCCCAACCACCCCGGGGAGGTAGATGCTCTCAGCATTTCCATTTTATTGACTGGGAAATGGAGACTCAGAGATGCTAAACAACTTGCCCAAGGTCACAGAGCTAAGCAGATGGCCATGCCAAGATTCTAACCCGGGTCCATTTGAATCCAAAACCCATGTTTTGGTCTTAACCATAGAGTCACACCCCTGTGGAGTAAGAATTGGGCCCTAAAATTAGGAAGGCAGGGGAGTGTACAATATATATTATCAATATTTTATTTTTCCATTATAAAAAGCAATACATTATAGAAAATGTGAAGAATATAGAAAAAAATAGGAAAAAAATTCTTTTGCCCTCTTCACCCCCCCCCGCCACCCATCCACTCCCCACTGGAAGGATAAATTGTGGAAGACTGCTTTCTGCAAAGAAATAAATGTTGACATTCAGAGGGTAAATGTCAAGAGTCTGGAAAATTTACCTCTATTTCTTGACAGTGCCAGATGTTGTACTGCATTATTTTTAGGAAAGTTGCGCCAACTTGGAAGGTACAAGGCACTCGGGGGGAATCTGACAGTCTTGAATGTGCAATAATTGCAGCTTTCTGTTGTTGACTTCTAAACAGTGTTACCAAAGTTAACTCGGAGCCAAGTGCCCTTGAAGGCAGTATTTTAAATGGGAACACTTTGGGCTGCAAGTGGCAACATTGGTCATAGTGAGACCCAATTGTGGGATTATCAAGTTTTGACCCTGGGAAGGATCTCGATTCCTGGAAAGGGAGATATTTAATAAAAAGGCTTGTTTTTATAGGTGAAAACTGACAGCCTGGCAGGGGAAGGGAAGCCACCAAAGCAAAGCCAGCCACGGGGCCATCCAGGCATGGCTTAGTTGCTAAGAGCACAACTCATGGAAGAAGAGCGATCTGGCTTTGAATCCCACCACCATTTATCAACTGGGTGACATGAACGAGTCTCTCAACCTCGTGGAAGCCTCAGCTCTCTCATCCACAGAATGGGCATAGTAAGATCCCCCCTTTCGGTGGAACGCGGAGATGAAATGAGACGCATTGCACGGCACGTGGCGAATGTTCACTAAAATTATTTGTTAATTACACAAGCGATGCAGTTACTGTAGAAAAACTGGAAAATGTGGAATTTTAAAACAAATATTTAAACAATTTCTTTAAAGCATTGGGTAAGCTTGCATTTATGTGTTATTCATATTTTATACATATGTGTTAGTGTTTTCTTTCTACAAACTCAGATTTACAAAGGTCTCTCCATTTCGCAATTAGCTGAATTGACTCAAGATTGGAGGTTCAGTACCGCAGTTTAAACAGCCACCATCTGGTTGTCCTTCGAAATTCTGTGTCTTCAAAAGCCTAGTGAGTCATGGGTGTGAACGAACACAGACGAACCCCATCAGCCGTGTCTTATGACTTTTTTATTTATCTCTGCATTCTCAGCTGCCGCTGCCAAAACTGAACCTTTAGAAATATCCCAGGCATTTTGAACGACTTTAGGGTATAAACAGTTCTCATCCAGTTCAGACTGGCAGAAGCTCTGTATATTAAATGTTGCCTTTAAGAGAAATGGAAACAAATCCTCCAGTTTACTTTTAAACAGCTCCTTTACAAGTGTAACAAGGTAATAAATAATTGAGAAATGATTTCAATCTGTACTTAGGGATTCTGAAGCTGTATTCCTGATGGCTGACTCAGAACCCCGGGGCAGACGGGGCTCAAGTCAAGAAACTGCAAACACTAAGAGAAGGAGAGGGGAATTAACATTCCAAAGGTTTCAACCACAGAGCTCTTTCTAATAGGAAACCCCCTGGTACGCAGAAAAGAAAATGTGAACATTTTCAACCACTTACTGTGGGGCAAAACATATTTATCTCCAAACAAAACTACCTTTTTAGAAAGGATCATTCATCTGACCTTTGTCATTTTCACCCCATCAGTGTCTCCTAAATCTATCCACTTCCGCCCATTCTCGCTACCACCAGCTCATTCAGTCCCCCACCTGCATCATACTCATCCTTCCACAAAGCCCTTCTGATGCGGCTCGCCCAGCTAACACTGGGATCAACTCCAAAGACCTTAACAAGGCCCCGAGGCCACTGCACTCTCCCTGCTCAGTTACAAGGGCCTTCTTGCAGTTCCCCTTTGAGAAGCAGGGTCATTCCCTCAGCCGCAGAGAAGGCCTCTCGCATCTAGTTAATTCCTGGCAAACTTCAGGTCTCACCTAGAGGAACCTATTCAAATTCCCCACCCAAAGTCTCTCCTAGCACCCTGAACTTCTACGCACTCCTCACGGTTTGCAATCAAGTGTTCATGTGATTACTGGAATAGCAGCTGCCTTCCCCACTAGCCTCGGAGTTTCCGGTAGAGCAAGGTGTTGGCTTAATGTTTTCCATTGCATCCCCAGCACCTGGCTAGGCCTGGTCCCTTGCCCAGAGCAGGTGCTCGGTTAGACTTTGTTGAACTGATGAACAAAACCCTACTCTAGCTTCCTGTGAACGCCCAAGCCCTCTCTCAGCCTCCAGGCCGACAAAAGCACACACAGTCTTTCCAGCAATGTAAAGTGTGCTCCAGCTCAGTGGGAACTGTGGTATCAGAAGGGCAGGGTTCGCATCACCTATAAAATTGGGTTCCTCGAGGATCTTATGACATAGGGTATTGGAAGCTTGATATTTAAATACATTAACTACTGAGATCACATATAAAAATCCCCCAGAAGAGTGCCTGGTACATAACAAGTGTGTGATATTGTAATATAATCGGAAATATATGTTCTGGTTTTCACTCTGGTTTCCTGGCCCTTAGCTCCTTAAAATTCTTGGAATCTCTGAAGACATAGATGTCTTTTTGTATGCTAATGAGATGACTGGTGACTGGGCTCCCAGATAGTCTCCAGATGAGGGCTGGTTGCTAGGGGAACCAGCCACGTGATCAAAACATCTCTGCTCTCAGCCCCACACTGTGGGGAGGGGCTGAAGGTTGAGTTGATCACCATTGGCCAATGATTGAATCAGCCATGCCTGCATAATGAAGTCTCCATAACGACCCAGAAGGATGGGTTCAGAGAGCTTCCGGGTTGCTGAACACGGGCAGGTGCTGAGCGCCCGGCAAGCCCAGCGCGGGCACGGAAGCTCCAAACCCCTTCGCACACACCTCATCTCATGCCGCTGTCCCATGTGGCTGTTCCTAAGTTATTCCTTTGTAGTAAACTGGTAACCTAGTAAGTAAACTGTGTTCCTGAGTTCTGTGAGCCTCACTAGCAAATGATCAAACCTGAGAGAAGGTCTTGAGAACCTCAGATTTGTAGCCAAGTTGGATAGAAGTTACGGGTAACCCGGGAGCCTACTATGTGTGACTGGTGTCTGAAGCGAGGGCAGCCTTGTGGGACTGAGCACATAACCTGTGGGGTCTGTGCTAACTCCAGGTGGTATCAAAACTGAATTGAATTGAATTGCAGGATGCCCAGCTGCTACTGCAGAGAGTTGAAGAACTGATTGATGTGAAAGAAACGCCCCAGATGCACATTTTGGTGACCAGAAGTGTTATAAAAGTGTAGAAGAGGAGAAACAATTTGTTTTTTCCCTGCAGAAGATGCACGACAAATGACAGTTCTTGTCACGATTTGAACCGCAGTTTGCCTGGTTTCACAGGCGACGCTCCCTCGACCCTGCCCTGCCACAAGGTAACCAAAAGCCGTGAACTACAAGCTGAGGGGCGGCCCGATTCCTTTTTGCCTCCTGTCCTAACTTTGTCAGCACCTACTGTGTGTTTGTTGACACTAGACTTAATGGTGCACACGGCAGACACAGCCATTGTTCTCTTGGAGCTAAGGTGTGTTTGAATTAAAAGATAAATTGTTTTTAATATGTTAAAAATATCTTCAGTAACTACAGAATTAAATGCTCTCAAGGTCATTGCTAGGAAATGATCCTTAGAAACTAATCTTAAACACATACAAAGATTTAGGAATGAAGACATCTACACGATGCCATGATATCAAAACACTTCTCCTTGGCTGATGTGAAAAACTATTTGATGTCTGTTCACTGTGATTGCAGTGCCCAGGCTGATCGGAGACACCGAATGCAACCCCACTATCTCGTCACAGGTACATAGCTCCATTTCTGCCGCCTGTTGCAACTTTTACTGTATCTAGCAATGATAACAACAACGATTAAAATAATAATTAGTAGTAGTAGTACTTATTGAATTCTTATAATATGCCAGATTTCATGCTAGGCCATTTAATCTTCAACACAACTCAATGACAGTATCATCTCCACTTTTCAGATGCGAAAACTGAGGTTCAGAAAGGTTAGTGACTTTTCTAGGATGCAAATGTGAGGTTCAACTCCTCTTTTGTCTGCCTGTTCTACCGCTTTTAGGGAAATCACATCGAAGTTGGAATTAAAAGATTAACGTTTTCAATATGTAAAAATATCTTCAAGAGCTACAGAAATGAAACTCAACTCTCTTAAAGCCATTTCTAGGGAATTTATCCTGTGATAGTCATCTGAAGTACATACAAAGATTCAGAAATGAAACCAGCCACAGCAACAGTATTTATAATGGCAAATTTAGAAAGAAGTGTGCAATAGGAAAATAACCAAATTATGTCACCAATTATATGTAAAAGAAGTTTATCATGAAAGGAGTGACTTTATAAAATAGAGTTAGGTGGGAAAAATCAGGGACACATGAAAATAATTGCTATGCAGTATGATCTCACTGATGTAAAATTAAAGATAGAAATGCATTTTCAACAAGACTGACAAGAAAGAGGGCACCTGGAAATCCAAAGGACCCAGAAGAGCCAAAACAATCTTGAAAAAAAAGACCAAAGTAGGAGGACTCACATTTCCTAATTTTAAAACTTGTGTGGTAGTGGCCTAAGGACAGACATATGTAATAAATCAACGGAATAGAAATGAAAGTCCAGAAACAAACCCCTACATTTACAGTCAATCGATTTTCAACAAGGGTGCCAAGTTCATTCAATGGGGAAAGAATTGCCTTGTCAACAAATGCTGCTTGACAAATGGACACCCCCATGCAAAGGAATAACGTTACCTTAAACCATATACAAAAATTAACTCAAAATGGGTCAAAGGCCTAAATGGAAGTGATAAAACCATAGAACTCTTAGGAAAAATGAATAAAACTTTGCGACCTTGACTTAGGCAATAGTTTCTTAGATATGAGTCCAAAAGCATAGGCAACAGATGAAAAATAAACTGGACATTATCAAAATTGAAAACTTTCATGCTTAAAAGACACCATCAAAAAAAGAAAAGACAATTCACAGAATTGCAAGTCACATATTTGATAAGGGACTTATATGTAGAATATGTAAAGGATTCTTACAATACAACTCAATAATAAAAATACAAACAATCCAATTAAAAAAGGCAAAGAATCTGAATAGTTGTTTCTCCAATGAAGATATACAAATAAATGGTCAATAAGCACAGGAAAAGATACTCAACATCATTAGCTATCAGGGAAATATAAATAAAACCACAATCAGATACCACTTCACACCCACTAGAATGGCTATAATCCAACAGACAGATAATAACAAGTGTTGGCAAGGATGTACAGAAGTTGGAACCCTCAGACACCGCTGGAGGGAACGTAAAATGGTTCAGCCACTCTGGAAAACTGTCTGGCAGTTCCTCAAATGGTTCAACCTAGAGTTATTATTATACATGACCCACCAATTCCACTCCTAGGTATATACCCAAGAGAAATGAAAATATTTATCTACACAAAACCTTGTACATGAATGTTCACAGCAGCATTACGCATAACAGCCAAAAAGTGGAAACAACCCAAATGCCCATCAACTGATGAATGAATAAATGTGATACATTCTTACAATGGAATATTATTCAGCCATGCTATGGACTGAGTTACATCTCCTCAAAAAATTTCACATGATGAAGCCTTAACTCCGCCCATGTGACTGTATAGGAGACAGGACCTTTAAGGAGGTGATTAAGGTTAATGGGGGTGATGAGATTACAGGGGTAGAGGCCTGATCCAATAGAACTAGAGTCCTTATTAGAAGAGGAAGAGACACCAGAGCTCCCCGTCTCCCGTGTGAGGACACAGTAAGAAGGTGGCAGTCTGCAAGCCAGGAAGAGAGCCCTCACTAGAACCTGACCATGCTGGAACCCTGATCTCAGACTTACGGCCTCCAGAACTGTGAGAAAATAAATTTCTGCTGTTTAAGCTACCAAGTGTGTGGTATTTCGTTATAGCAGCCCAAGCACACTAATACATGCCATAAGAAGGAACAGAAGTACTGATACATGCTACCAGAGAAACGAACTTCAAAAATGTTGTGCTGAGACAGTCACAAAGGACTACATATTGTATGATGCCACTTACATGAAATGTCCAGAATAAGCAAATCCATAAAGACGGAAAGTCAATTAGTGGTTGTCCGGGGCTGGGAGGAATGGGGGTGATGAAAATGTGCTAAAGTTCATTGTAGTGGTGGCTGCAAATTCTGTGACATTTCTGTGTTATCTGTGCTATACTAAAAGCCACTGAATTATATACTTTGAATTATATGATATATGAATTATATCTCAAAGCTGTTTAAGAAATATGACATTTTAATAATGGTCATTTCTAGATGGTAAGGCTTAAAATTATCTACTTTTCGTTCAGTTTGGTATAAAAGGCAAGCATTACTTCTTTAAATCAGTTAAGGAGAAAGTTATTTTTTAAATTCTGTTAAAACAAATGCCAGCCGTATTCTCCTTGTCTGCAAAGCTGATAGAACTCACACCTCTGCAAGAGTCAGATACACCCTAATGACAGTTGCCCCTGGGCCAGGCTTCTCAGTGTTTAATGTTCTTTCACATGCATTCTCTCATCTGAGGTTTACAACCTCTGTATGTCGTAAACAAGGAAAATACCCGTTTTCCTCCTGAATGTATTTATATCCTACTTCCTCCCTAAAAGGATTTGGGATGATTTACAACAAAAGCCAGTAAATAAAAACAGAAGAAGAAAACCAAGTCTGAAGTGAAATGGAGAAATTCAGATATGCTAACTCTAACAGTTAAATAATTGCTATAAATGAGCTTTAAATTGAACTCTGAGCATCCTGGCAGACAAGGCAAAAAGGGAAAGTTAGGGAAGAAGCAAACCATTTTCTCAAGGGTAACAACATCTTTCCTAGCACCATTTGCTGTATGACATCTCTCACATGGATTTATTTTTGAAAAGGATATAATGGTGTTTGGCCCAAAGAACATTTTTATAGACGATGTTGAAGTACATTTAAAATGGCTATTTCCTAGAGCTACCTTGGTTTTGAAAGCCAAAGAGACAACATCTTGGCAAATCCCGGTGCTCTAAGACCATGGGAACCAAGTATATATAAACTCATCCAATCTAGTGGTGTTCATATTTTTAAACTGCCACCTACAATTACAAAAATACATTTTACATTGCTTTTACAATACACAAACACACCTCAAACAAAAATTCCACCAAATAATATTTCCCTTACTACAAGCCAAGCATGCTATTATTTTCTGTCTCTGTTCTATTTCATTTTTGAAATGTTTGTGGCAACCCACTAATTTATTTTACCATTCACACTGGGAAAAATAATGCTCTAAGATGAATCAAAAATGGTATGGTTTACAATAGTAGTCACTGATCATTATTGAGCACCTAATGTGTGCAAGGCATTGAACTAAGCATGTTATATGCATTATCTCATTTAAGTCTCTCTAGAATCCAGTGTGTGGGGGAGGGGAGGGGGCACTTTTTATTATTTCCATTGTACAGATGAAGAAACGGAAGCTCAGAGAGGTTAAGTAACTTGTTTAAGGTCACATAGCCAGTAAGAATTTGTAGGTGAGCATTAGCTCAAGTATTGTTTGTTTTTTTTTAACACAAATAAATTCATCTCTCAGCTGGGCTTTTTTTTTGCTGGGGGGGTGTTCATTTCATTTTACAGTTAAAAGATGAACGATCAGGAAGGGTAGGTGCCTTGCTCAAGGACACACAGCTAGGAAGCTTCCAGGCCAGAGTTTGAATGCAGGTCTTAGGACCCCAAGCCCAGGACTCTTTCTACCACTATTAGCTGCTCATCCTGGACAGCTTCAAATGTCACTTTGACACCTCTTAAATGACAAGTCTCTAGATGCCACAAAAAGCAAATGAGAACAATTCCAATGCACATGACAAGAGGGCATATGCAAAAGATGCCTTTGTCTCCCCATCTCCCTCCTACTCGGATGAGGCAAAACAAAGCACTTTAAAAACATTTTCCTACACACCAAAGCATTACCAGTGGCAGTGAGGTGGGTAACTTTTTAAAATCTCTTGATACTTCTCTGTATTTTTCATAAGGAGAATGTATTGCTTTGATAAGGGGGCAGGTTTTGAATTATTGTAAAAGGAATTGGTCTGAGCTACTTAACATCTAGCCTCTGCGGCCCTACGCCTTTAAAATTTTCCACATCCCAGACTAATGAGAGTTGAATCTGAAAACTGGCAAGACACTTTAGCTGTTCAGATCCTAAATTTAGATCCGAAGGGTAAATACCATGCGTCAACAGCGTTGGACTGGCGCTCGCAGAGGGAAGGAGGGACAATTTGGCAGGCGGCATCATTACCCTTTAAGCCAGGCTAACAGGCATAAAGGAGCACGTGCTTTATGCCCTTGGCAGTGCAGTCAGAGGTCCTGGCAAGCTTCGTATGAAACCAAACACCAACAGATTTCTCTCGAGCATTTTAACTCCATAAATAACATCCGTGCACTATAGCATAATGAGGTGGGGGAGAGGGATAAATCTGGAATGAAGCTGCTCAGCTCTGCTACTTTCTTGCTGTGTGGCCCTGGATATGTTGTTCCACCTCTCTGTGCCTCAGTTTCTTCATCTATGAAATGGAGACCATGGTAATACCTACTTCAAAGGGCCGTTGTGAAGATTCATTGAGCTACTACTAGTGAAGTGCTTTGGAAAATGCTTGCTTCACAGTAAGCACACAGTAAATATGAACGCTCATTGTTATTATTCTAGAAAATATGGATAATCAAAAAAGAAAAATCATCACCTGTGTTTCTATTTTAGAAAAAGGGCATCACTTACTCCATCAACCACCTGCCTTACTTCCATTTAGAGATGGTCACCATTAGCGTTTGGGATTACATTCCAGTAGACTTTTTGTCTTTATCCATTTATAGACGGTGACTTGGGAAGGAGGTTATGTAACACAGGTCCATTCACTCGACCAAAAACTATTTCTTGAATGTTTAGCACGGGTCAGGTGCTGTTCTAAATGCTGAGGACAGAGCAGAGAACAAAACTGGAAGGAAGAAAAAGTTCCTGTCGTCAGATAACTTCTATCCTAAGTGCAGGCACACAGACGACAAACAAATCATTAAAATCCTGGGTGATACAAAAGAATTAAACACTTAAAAATTATTCTAAAAAATTTTTATTTATTTACTTACTTATTTTTAGGGACAGGGTCTCGCTATGTCACCCAGGCTAGACTCAAAGTCCTGGACTTAAGCGATCCTCCTGCCTCAGCCTCTCAAGTAGCTGGGACTGACTACAGGCCTGTGCCCCTGTGCCTGGCTTAAAAATTATGAATCAGTGACTAAGTTAAATATATCACACAAGGATAATTTGTAAAGGAAATAACACAGTTAATCCTACAACCCAGCAGATGCTCTGTACGTAGCCCCAGGAAGCAGGTACAGGAACCCCAGCACTCAGCCACCCTGGAGCTGGCTGCATCCCAGATCTGTGGTCACAGCCATGCTGAAGGGCAGCCGTGACATGCTAATTTCCCCCAGGCCATGAAGAAGAGGTGGCACCAACACCAAGTTCTCGATCTGTCCCCACTGGAAGTAGCATGCCATGATAAAAATTTGGCAGTGGTCAGTTCTTTGTGAATGTCCCCACAGACAACACGTTAAACGGGGACAGGCGGGGTGGAGGGGTGGAGGGGCCAGGTGGTCAGGGAGGACTCACTGAGACGGTGACATTAGCAGAGGCTGATGGAGGCGAGGGACCAGCTACGACTACCTGGAGTCTGGGCCTTCATTCTTATTAAATAATTCCCATACCATACAATTCAAACATTTAAAGTATGCGATTAATTAGCTTTTAGTATATTCACAGAGTTGTGCAACCATCAGTTATGAATTTTATAATTTTTCATCACCTCCGAAAGAAACCCTGACCCTTTAGCTAGCACCCCTTGTTCCCCCAGCCCCCCAGGGCTCAGGCAACTACGAATCCACTTTCTCTCTCTCTGGATTTGCCTGTTTCATTTCCTATAAATGGAACCATATAATTAGTGGCCTTTCGTGCCTGGCTTCTTTCACTTAGCATGACGTTTTCCAGGCTCAGCCATGTCAGTAGCAGGTATCAGTCCTTCATTCCACATGTGGCCGTCATTTCTTTACTGAACTCCAGCTGCATTTTTAGAGGTCGTGGATTCCAGACCTCTCCTTCAGTCTGTCTGTCCATGGTCTGACTGAAAGAAAGATTGTGAGGACAGCAAAGCAGTGTGATGTTGTGGAAAGTTCTAAATGTCCACAGCTGTGCGACCATAGGTGGATGATTTAACCTCCCAGACGCAGTTTCCTGCCCTAAAACATGGGGGCAATAACAGTTTCTACTCATTCCGTTTGTTGTGAAGATTAGACGTAGCATATCTAAAGTGACTGCCGTGTAGTAGACACTTAATTAGAGCTATTATGAAGACCAAGGATCTTTGCAGACACCCGAGGTTTAGTAAGGCGCAATGCTGAGACAGGACAGGACAGGCAGGTGCGACTTGTCATTGCCTTCCCTATTAGCTCCAACTTTCATTCAGAGTCACCCCTGGGTGTGACAGATCCAAACGTGGCGACAGGAGGGCCCTCATTCAGTATATATGATCAAACTTCACAAAAATCTCCTTTAAACATCCCTACCCTTTGCTCCCAAAACGCTCTCCCATCACCAAATATCCAATTCACACTTGCCTCCATTCCCCTTCAACCTCGAAACTTCCAGAGTTACTCTCCCCAACAAAAGCCCGGGAATTAGCAGAATGCTCCCCATCTATTGTTCTGGCCTTTGATCTTGAAACCAAACTCCCAAACTCAACAGCCATCACCAAGACGACGGCAAGGTTTGCAGTTTTCCAAGAGCAGGCCTCTGGCATGGGAGGCAGGAGATACTACAGCAAACACCTATGGGGTATTCTGTTTCATTGTTACAGAGATTTTCCTAGTCACCTCTTCCATTTTTTAAAGCAAAAAGCAAGGCCAATGTAGCTGGTAAATTGCAGAGTCGGGCAGGAACGCAGATCCCCTGAACTTCAATCCAGATGAAACTGCATTAGTGAGAAGAGCCTCGTGAAGGAAGGTTTTTGAATCCAAAGCTATGACTGGGATCTTGTAGCTAGTCCAGAGCATTAGGGCTTTGCTGATGTGGTGAGAACACACTCTCTGCTAAGAATAAACCCATACAATCACTTTCTCTGGTCTCTAGACTGATTATGCAGCCTTATAAATTTCCCCCAGGAAATTCTAATCTGCAGCTAGCATAGAGAACCACTGCTGTAGGTAAATTACTTGGAATAAAAATTTTATTTTTGCTGACACCTTTAAAAATATTACTAAAACCAGCCACCAGTTACTGACCATTCACTCTGTGCCAGCGATCTGTTTAATCCCATACATGGCTGTCTTATTTAATCCTGGCAGGAGCCCTCTGTGACAGGTCCTAATTGTCCCCATATAACAGAGGATAAAGCAGGGGCTTGAGAGCATGGGCAATCCGCCCGCAACCACACTGGTGTGAGAGGGAAGACTCCAGTCCTGTCAGATCCCGAGAGCCAGTATTCTTAATAACAACATATATGAACCACATGTTGAACACTCTGCTTAATAATAATAAGCACTACTTGTGGATCATTTATTATGAGCCAGGCACTATTCCGGTTCATTTTATTCTCACGAAAACTCTATGGGGTTAGTATTGCCATTTCATTGCTATACAAACTGAGTTGCAGAGAAGTTAAGCCACCTGCTCAAGCTTGCATGATTGAGAAATGCTTGAAACTTAGTCCAATCTGATCACGAGCCTTTTAGAGGTTTGGAGATTTATATACCCTACAAAAGCATTCTGCATCTACATACCCACAAAGAAGAATATTAAACAGTTAGAGGAAGGAACAAAGCTAATTAGGTTGGAAGTAGTCATCTGCATAAACTTAAATATAGGATCTTGAACTTTTGGGGCAAGCCACTAAGAAAGGAAATCATCTTTTATTTTATGTTTTAACTTCCACAGAACAGTAGGGATCTTCAAGCATTTCGATAGAAGGCATGTCCTAGCCGTGCAGACTTTTGCAAATTTTAAATGAAAAGGCATGTGTGAAAGGTGATGTTATCCTAACATCCCCAACCACTGGTGACTCTTAAAAATAGAATTGATGAAATTAATACCAAAGCATGAAGTCACTAGATGTCATTTAATCAAATTTTTATCTCTTTGGCAGGTTAGAATGGGGAGAATGAACTAATGTTTGAGGAGATATGAGAGAAAAAAATTAAAATGAAAATGACACCTTAGATTTACAGAGACGCTTCTTCTTAAAGAGCCAAAGTATCATCAAAACAATGACCTCACTTAGAAGTATGACTGAGGGATAATAATTCTCATTTTACAAATAGGGAAAATGTAGCACAAAGGTTACATCATCCATCAGAAGTCCCACAGTGGGTTGGTGGCATTAAGTATAAACTGATGTAGCGTTTCTGGATGATAATATGGTGACTGCTATCTAAATTTAATATATGCATCTCCTTTGATACAACAGTTCCATTTCTAGGAATTCATCTTATAGAAATATCTCTGTAAGTAGGCAAGACTATTCTACAAAAATGTTTACGGAGCATTGTGTACAATACAAGCCAAATATCCATTCATATTAATTGGTTTAAAAAAAAAAAGTATGGTATAGATCTATCATTTTTGTAAGGCCACTACAAATAATGAGACATATCTATATGTATTGGCATGAAAATATGTCAGTGATACATTGTCAGGTGAAGAAAGAAGCAAGGTAAACTACAGTAGATATAATATGATTGCATATTTATAAGTATATATATTTGTATTATATATTGCTAGATGGAAAAACTCTACGGGCTGACACACTCAACAGTGGTTGTATCTGGACAAGAATCACTGAAGATTTGACCTTTTTTTGATATATGACAGATTGTTTGTTAGTCACAAAGGGCCTCAACTAATGTCATAACCCGCCTCCTAAGCCTCACGCTGGGGTGTGCCCTGCACACAGGTCCCCTCTTTGGTGGCAAAACCCTTCTCTACTCCTCATCTGTAGACAGGCAGGGGATTTGGAAGGAGGGAGTTAAGAACATCTTCATCCTTATTCACTTAACCCTGGCTTCCTGCTCAGATGAACGTATCTCTCCAAACACAGGCATAGATCCCACAGCCTTTGGATGGGGGACTCAGCATCCCCTATACCCAAACCTGTACCAGTGGCCTGTGGTCATTTCGGTGTTAGGGTACAGGGTGGGAGGCATGGCCAGACACTGCCTGCTGTCCAGCCTGGGGCCCTTAGGTACCCTGTTGGGAAGCTCTGTACTGGGCCAACATGCCCTATTGGGCACTTGAGTTATTGGACAATGTGGCCTGGGGCAGCCCTGGCCTCATTGGCATCTGGCAGATGTGGGTTCAAATCCCTGATCTCTGGCCCTACTGGCTATGGGGCCTTGTGTAAGTCATGTATCCTCCCAGCCCCGGTGTCCTCATCTGTATGGTGGAGACAATATCATCTCTCCGAGAGAGCAGCTGTGAGCACTCCATGGAAACATAAGGTGCTCAGTACAGTGCCTGGTGTGTGGCATACGCTCGATAAATTACAGCTATCCTGGGCTACAGACCTCCTCCTCTGCTCTCAGTGACACACCCAATAACACAGGGTAGCAAGGAAAGGACTAAGTTCTAGCGCATCCTAAGGTTACAAGCAGGTGGTGAGGCCAAGATGAGGGGCTCATTTTAAGAATAACCTTTAAACCACTGGGAAATCCTAATAGTTAGGATTTGTCATTACAGTCTAACTCTAAAATAGGGGAAAGAACTTTCTCTGGTTTCCATCCCCTGCCCCAGGCTTTCATCTTTTCCCTCTAGAAGTAAACATTGCTCTAAGCAAACTGTTATTATATTTAGGGAAAGGATGATATTCACTGTGTTACAGTGTCCTCTTTATGAGAGAAAAATCAAATCTCAACTCCAGGAATAAATATGCTTCCAAGAAACACTTTAAATCTTGAGGACACAATAAATCATTAATGATCCTATTTCCTTTGTTGTTGTGGCTTCTAGGAAGCTCAGAGTCATATTTCTATTTATTATAGAAACATTTGTGAGGCTATTATTCACATTGTATAATGTATTAGGGAAGGGTTCAGCATTTCCTGAACAACTGGTTTGTCTTCTTTTCTCATGGACACTGTGAATTACATAACAGATTACATTTCCATCTTTGCTTTGTCTCTGAGAAACTTCTATGTTGGTCAAACGGTATGGTAGTTTTCAGTTATAAGATGAATAAGTCCTGGGGATCTAATGTAGAGCATGGTGACTATAGTTAATAATACTATATTGTTTACTTAAAATTTGATAAGAGAGGAGATTTTAAGTGTCCTTATCCCTCCAACACACACATATACACACATACAAGTGGTAACTATGGGTGCTGTTGGATGTGTTAATTTATTTGGTTGTAGTAATCACTATACAATGTGTACGTATATTAACTCATCGCATTACATACCTGGAATATAATTTTTATTTGTCAGTTAAATATTTTAAAATTTTAGGCCTTGGAGTATTTTGCTTACTGCCCTTAGTGGCTTTATTTTTTTCCCTAATCGTCTTCTTTTTTTTGAGACAGAGTCTCACTCTGTTGCCCGGGCTAGAGTGCTGTGGCGTCAGCCTAACTCATAGCAACCTCAAACTCCTGGGCTCAGGCGATCCTCCTGCCTCAGCCTCCGTAGTAGCTGGGACTACAGGCATGTGCCACCATACCTGACAATTTTTTTCCTATATATTTTTAGTTGGCCAATTAATTTCTTTGTATTTTTAGTAGAGATGGGGTCTTGCTCTTGCTCAGGCTGGTCTCGAACTCCTGACCTTGAGCGATCCACCCGCCTTGGCCTCCCAGAGTGCTAGGATTACAGGCGTTACAGTTTTCCTAATCTTTATTTTTCCTTATTTCAATTACCATATTTACCTAAAAATATTGTGTGTGTTTCTGTAACTATTACAAACCACTCTTGGAATAAAGCAGGAAATAGTTGAGCAAACAAAAAGTAAACAATGCATTTCCTTTGACAGATCAATCTTTCCCTCCAACCCCTGCATTTTTTTCAAAACATTAAGGAGAGATAAAGTCATTTAAAGATTATTTGTACATATATAAAGAATATAGATACAAACACATATGAGAAATGTATCTGATGTTATGATACATATACACATATGTGTGTTTACATATCTATGAAATTTAATCTGATGTTATGGGAACAATTCCTATGGTTTTTTTCTCCCTGTTCATACTACATTTCCAAATAAAATATAAATATTCAATTACAAAGCACATTTGAAAACAAGTACTGATTATATGAAGCTAAAAATATGCTATTAATCAAGACAGAATTTTTTACTACATCTCAAAAATGAGTTAGGCATCTTCTGTTGAGTTACATTGGCTGAAATTCTTACCACACACATTTTAAAATAATTTCTGCATCTGTTCCAGTGGATAGAGACTCGAGGATAACCTCATACCATTTCTGTCCTAGAAGAAAATACTGTCTGGGCCGGGCAGCCTCTGACTCAGTGTAACATGAGACGGGCTATATATGACCACGGTTCCACCCCAACAGCTGACGTTATGCTCCCTCAGACCTCCTGTCTGCACCAAGGCTGCTCCAAGATGCGAACCTGGCAAAAATCTATTCATACCGCAAATACCAGAGCACAATATGGATAAAATGGCAACACCTTAAAAAGATATGTCTGTCTGCTGGATTTGTACAAAGATGAGTTGCTGTTGCTTTTAATGAAGTCGAAAAACCATTTTCATCTGCAATCATTCCACTATTTTTTATTGCAAGTCTCAAGGAGAACTAGCATGTGCTTACCATCCATTTTCAAATTGCTTCGCTGGAGTCTCTGAGGTCTAATTACTGTGTCACCTTGGCTGGGGAGATTTATTTCCTAAACCTCTGCACTACCCAGATTCATAAAGTTTAAAATAGGAAGTAACTCTAGTGCATGAGCTTAACAAAACGATTCAGCTTGGGGACACCTGAAGGGAACAAAAAGTTCCGCTTCACTTGGTGGGCAGCAGGTTGTACCCTGCTTCTCATAATTCAGCCCCGGGTTAGGGGCTTCAGTCAATGAAAACATAAACAAGAACCCTGAAGCCCAGATGATAAGAAATCGGACAAGCCATATGTCATGTTCCAGAAGATTCCTGAGAAGTTTGGGTCTGATAGTAGAATGCAAGACAGCATCTTGTCTCTCTGAGTCTCTCCTTGGGGATGTGTTAGAACACTGAGCAGAGAAAGGGGACTCCCGGGCCCAGGGCCCAGGCCCTCCACTGCTGTGTGACATTGGGCAAGTCACTGGATCTTCCTGGGCCTCTATGTCTTCCTTGGTAGAATGAAGCCCAGAGCGTTATTGCCAAATATGTATAGGTCACCTGCTCTGTGCCAGGATCATGATAGATATGACAAATCGTAATCCTTACATGGAACTCCCTGGAGCTTAGCATCTATTGGCAGAAATGAACACGAAATTGTTCAAAAGCACACAGACGTTTTAATAATACTATCATGACAATAACTAACATGTATGAGAACTATGTGCCAGGACTTGTTCTAAAGATTATCTCTTGTAATCCTTTAACGATAACTATATGAGACAGGTACTCTCATGAGTCCCATTTTGTACGTGGGGAAACTGAGGCTTCATGACGTTAACTAGATCAGGTCCTTTAGCTGTTACCGCTCTACTGACTTCTTTCTTAACTGACCACAGACCTGGGGACAGTCTTTAGAATTGAGTTTTTTGTCCAAGGACCATTTCAGTCTCGGCGCAAATGGGAATTTACGCGTCGGTTCACATGGAGGTCTTTACTGAAGTCCTCTCCTTGTTTGGAAAGCACCGCTCGTTTTGCAGCCTTTGGGAAGTGGCAAGGGAAGGAGTAGCAGGTGGTGGAAAAGGGAATGCTTCCCTGGCCCCTCCAGCCTTCCACTGCTGGCTGGATAAGGCATGAAATCCAGTCCACTCACCCTGCTCCAGGCAAGCCCACTCGATCAACCAACCAACCGCAAATCAACTCCAAAAAATACCGAACAACAGAGAGAAACAGGCATACTGCACTTTCCTCGACCTTTAAACTGATTACAGCCCTGATTGCCTTCCAGTTTTCAAGTGAAACAAAGCTGCAGTGGTGCACGGAGGAGAGGCCTGTGCTGAGCCAGCCAGGCAGTGACAGGTCGCGCTGCTTCCTTGTAAGGACCGCTAAGACCGCCAATCTGATGAGCTCCCAAGCGGCACCAGGCACTTTCTGTATGTTGACTCATTTAAACCTCACAACTCCATTCATTCATTCATTCATTCACTTATTCATTCAATCAACACCTATTTGGTGTTCACTTTGTGCCAGGCACTGTCCTAGGAGGTGAGCCAGGCAGACAAGGGCTTTGTTCTCACGTAGCTTACACTCCAGTGGGGCAAGACAACCGCCAAGTGAACAAACACCAGATGTGCAATCGAGCGTTGGCAAGCCTTGCCTTCTTGCCCAGAGCTGAGGACATGGGGCCGAGAGCAGGGGTCCCCAACCTATGGTGAGCTGTGTAATCATTTCATTATATATTAGAATGTAATAATAATAGAAATAAAGAGCACAGTAAGTGTAATGCATGTAAATCATCCCAAAATTATCCCCCCTCCCCAGTCTGTGGAAAAATTGTCTTCCATGAAAACGGTCCCTGTTGCCAAACAGGCTGGGGACCTCTGGCTGAGAGGACTCCACATTTTAAAGAAAGCACAAAACAACTGGGGATCCTGCATCACCTTAGGGTCTCCATTCTGGCTGAGCAGTAGAATCTGGAAAACTTCACATTAACAGTGATGCCTGGGGCCCATCCCAAAGACATAATCATGGGCCATGAAATCAACTTACTGGGTCATATCTGGCATTTAAAAAAACAAAAATCTAAGTAGAACAGGAAATATCAGAGGGCGTTACATGTGACAGTATTTTTTTCCTTAAAACTTTTTAGTTATATATACGAAAACATCTGTATCTTTTTATGAACTAGATTGCGATATAAAATTATTTTTTCCTGGGTCACAGTCCAAAAAAATTGAGACGTGCTGGCCCAGAGGAGAGCACTGTGCTTTTCTCTCTTCTCTTAAACAAGCCCTAAGGCAAGGGAGGGAGGATCAAAGAAAACCGCTTGAAAAGATTGAGGGCATCTTCAGGAAAGGGAGGCTGGTATCCCATTACCTGGTCAGACATCTGCTTTAAGAGCAGATTTACAGATCATTCTGCTGTACCTGTTTGAGCAGGTCTATGTCGACTGGAGAGACACAGTGGGGCAGAGGAAGAGAGGAGGGCCGGGGAGAAGTCTGCGTGTCCGCCGTTGGTTCCCCGTGGCGCAAGTGGACATTGGGAAGTCACTTGAGCTATCTTTCCAGTGCCCCACTCAAGAGGGCTGGCCGCTGGGGAAGGAGACTCCAAGAGCAAAAGGCTTGGAGTGAACCGACACAGGGGGGATCTAGGGTGGTTGTGGCAAAGGCAGAGTCACGGTCGGGTTCTACAACCTGTTGTCTCCCCCGAGGAAGAACTCATGAAACATACTGAGGCCAACAGCCAACATGGGGACGCCTGCCCACGGGCCGCGGATGGCCACGCAGTCACAGCCAGAGAAGCTGTGACAGCCAAGAGATAATCACAACAGAGGGTGAAGAGAGAGACGCCCCTTGCATTGTTTTATTAATTCTCCTACTGTGAATATGTGGTAACTTCACGTTTAAAAATAAAAAAGAATGAAAGCAAATAGGACAAAATGGTGACACTTGTGTGTGACGGATGATGGGTGCTTGTTATATTATTCATTGTACTTGGTGTGCGTAAGTTTTTAATTTCTCAAAAACAGGTGTATTAGAGGTCTCCAGAGAAACAAACCAATAGATTATATATTTACAATTTCTATATAAAGAAAGAGATTTAAAGAATCTTAAGTAGATGTAAGGAAGAGATTTATGATAAGATATTGGCTCACAAAATTATGGGGACTAAGAAGTCCCTGTGATTTCCCATCTGCAATCTGGAGACCCAGGAAAGCCCATGGTGTGATTCAAAGGCCTGAGAGCCAGAGAGCCAATGGTTAGATTCCAGTCCAGGTCTGAAGGCCTGAGAACCAGGAGCACCAAGGGCAGGAGAAGACCCAGGTCTCAGCTCAAACAGGCAGAGTTCATGCAACCTTCCCCCACCATTTGTTCTATCCAGGCCTTCAACAGATGGGATGATGCCTACCCACACTGGGGAGAACCATCCGCTTCATTCGGTCCGTCAATTCAAACGCTAAGCTCCCTGGAAACACTTTGACAGACAGACCCAGACACCTGGGCATCTTGTGGCCCAGTCAAGTTGACACATAAAATTAACCATCACAAAGGGGAGAAGACGGCCTAAAATACCACTTAAGCTCAGACACACAATCAGCCACTTAGAAGAATCACCACCCATCATGTTGATAGACACTGTGTTTCCAAAATAACAGGTTATTCTTGATATCTTATAGCTTGAAAAATGAAAACCTGCAGATACAAGGTGTCCCTGAAGGAGAGAAATGGCCATGTAAATCACATCACATCACCTCTGTCCTTCCGCAGCAGAATTTCAACGTGCAGCCACTTTCCTCACACACAAATACAATTCCATGCAGACACAAGGACCTCATGAAACCTCAAAGGGCTTCCTTTTTGAGCCTGGAATGAAAATCAAGCTTTTCCTGAAAGAGCTAAGGATGGTGAATCAAGCCACTGACCTTTTTTTTCTTGTTTGGTCCAGAAAGTTTGGACTCGCTGGCGAATGTGCTTGTCCTCGCTCAGTTTCTTCTGCCACTCACGCAGTTCTTGAATCTCAGGATCACAGCGAACCTGGAAAGTCCCAGTAAATCTTTAATCCCTTTTCTATATACTTCTGTACATTATCATGCTAACCCCGCGTAGAAAGCCCTTTGCAGGTCAAGTGGATGTGCTTTTGGTTCTCAGTGAATCATTGTTCTAAATGAATTATCTAAAAGCGCACATCATATTCGAGCATAAACGAGGTTGGGCGAAGATTTGCTATGCTGATGGTAGGCTGAGAACATTCTAGGTGTGTGCCATCCAATAGAAATCTAATGTAGCCACACGAGTAATTTTATATTTCCTTGCAACCTCATTTTAAAAGGTAAAAATAAGCAGATGAAATTATTCTTAAGGATATATTTAAACTAAAATATCCAGAATCTTATCATGTCAACATCAATATAAAAATTTATTTATATTTTACTTTCTGTTGTCCATGCTGAGTCTTCAACACGTGGTACGTTTTTGCACTTACGACACATCTCATTTGGGACTAGCTGCATTTCAAGTGCTCAACAGTCATACATAGCTGGCGGTTACTATATAGAACGGCACAGTTCTCAATTAATCACAGTTAATGCACTAACCACAGCTCCATTTAACACCAACTGACTCAGTACCTACTTTACACTGGCCATTGTGCTAGACACTGAGAATAAAGAGATGATTGATAGTAATTACCATAATTATTTTAATTTTATTATTACTATAGCTCATATTTATCGAGCACTTATGTCCCAGGCATTGTTTAAGTATTTTACACGTTAAGCATCAAAACAACCCAACAAGGCAGGAATGATTGTCCCCATTTCACAGATGATAGAACTGAGTTTTAGTGGCTTGAACACAGCTAGGAAATGATGGAGCTGGGGTTCAAAGGTAGGCAGATTGCTTCTGGATGCTCCTGAGAAATTTAGAGTCTAGTAGGAGACCCAGGAATAAGATCGAGAAGGTGTGTTAAGAGTAAGGAAATTGGTGAGTCCAAGGCAACACAGAGAGGGCATCTAACCCAGCCTGGAGGAGTAAGGCAACACTTCGTGGAGGAGATGACCTGGGGGTGAGTTTTGAAGGATGAACTAGAGTTAGCTATGGGGACAAGAAGGTGGAGTGTCATGGTGTTCCAGGGAGAGATACCAGCCTGTGCAAGAGGTGCAGAGGGGTGAGGCAGTTCTGGGTGATCCAGGAACTCCAAGGTGAGAAAGCTGTAGAGGGCACAGAAAAATCATAGCCACTGCCACCCTTCCTCCACCTGAGTCACCTGTCCACCTCTCCACTTGCCAGAGGACAATATTACTGTCTATACTTGTTGAATGAACTAAAGATATGAGAGCAGGCATAAAGGAAATAACATCTCCCCCCGCCCACAGGTGATCATCCAGGAGACAGATCACAAGTTCGGAGATGCAGGTAAACAATTTATTTCGAAAGACCTGGTTGCTCACCTATATAGACTTCTCTGGGAAAGGAAATTGAACTGCTGACCTTTGCTTTTCTTGACGTGAGACATTCATTTAATGTTCTTATTGGCTAACATGAGCAATCTAAAATACGCATTCCCCATACAACTTGTCCGTTGACATTAATTATATTGACCTTTCAGTACCGTGGAGATCTCTTAAGGCTCGATCTCTGTCCATACGACTTCCCACAATTCTCTCACTTATAAGAGCTTCTCTAACATGAATTTGCAATGTTTCCCAAGGTCCCACCTCTGAAGACTTTCCTATACTCATCACACTGGCAGGGTTTCCCTTTAGTGTGAATGGAAAACATTCCCACGTTCATCATGCTTCCAAGCTCTCTCTCCCGTGCAGATTCTCTGGTGCACAGTCAGTCTCGGCTTTTGCGTACAGTTCTTCCTACTTCTCCACTCAGGTTCTGTAAGGTTTCCTTGCTGAACGAAAGCCTTCTCGCAGCCGTCACATTTGTGCTCTCTCTCTTACGTGGATTCTTTGATGCCCAGTAAGGCCACCATGGCTGCAGTCTTTCCCACACTCCTTATACTCTAGCATTTTTCCTTGTGGTGGATCTCCTGATGGAAAAGCAGGGATCCACTATAAACAAAAGCCTTTCAAATCTTGTTGACTGCAAAGAGATTCTCTGGCACAGATTCCTCGATGCAAGTCAATGACTCACCAGTAACTAGAGCTTTCACTACACTAGCTGCATCCACGTCACAGTCCTACAGAGATTCCCCTGCATAATTCAGCATCTCCAGAATTTTTTTGTTTGGGAGCCAAGTTCTTATTTTCATTCTCAAGTAACACCATCTGTGGCTTGTCCTTCATGCAAGCTGTCTCTTCAACTTTTCCAGAATGATCACATGCCTCCTTTCCATGTTCTGGATGCTATTATCCCACCTAGGGCTGCAGCTTCCGAGGCAGGGGTCAGGACCTGTTCCAGCACCTGCTCCTTAGCATGTATTTCTGGCCTCAGGAACTGTGGGCAGAGCTCCCTGAGTCTTGTGACAGCCCTGTAAGGTCCAGGTATCTATCTTCTGGTAGTAACAACTTAAAGTTTGAGGAAAGATCTACGGCTCTTTTGCCAGTTTGATTCTTGGTCCCAGGCACTGACCTCTTCCCTCTATCATCGGTCACTATTAGAGGTCTTTTCTGCGACAGGACTGCCACTCTGGAGCTCAGGAGAAGAGTCACTCCAGCTTGGGGTTCACACTAATTTTCCAGAAGTATCTCCTTGTAGCTAGTCTCCTTCCAGAGTCACTGAACAGCTAAATCGGACATGGAGTTCCAAACCAGGAGACCACGATAACGAGACCACCGCCGCCGCCAAAGGTACGTCACAAAGGGCCATGGTTTATTCTTAACATTTGGAAAGATATAAAAGGAAATCGGGTTTGTCTGGGGAGGAAATGGGATTGGGGGCTCATTTTGGGGGACTGGGGAGTCATTTTGAACTCCATATTTTTTTGGATTGGATTGTTTGGGTTGTTTGCAATGTGCATATATTGTTTTAGGAATACAACAAGTATTTAAATTTTAAGTAATAGGCTCCCGAGAGGCAAATAAGAGTTCTTAACTTAATAATTAACGAGTGTTTCTGACAATCATTTGACTCTCAAGAACCTGAATAGTCAACAAACGGAAACACTCGTTTTCCCATCGTTCTGGAAGCCTGCAGTTGTTCAGAGCGTTCTGCTGACCAGGTTAGTGTGATTTCCCTCTGGCCAGAGACCCTTTCCTCTTTTCCTTGATTTCCTTCACTTTGAACGAGGACTGCTATTTACCCGTGTAGAATACAGCAGCCTTGTTAGTTAACCTCTCATTACCAGGAAAGCCTGGATCTCTAAAGAAGGCTTTTGTGCGCCCTGGGGAAAGCACGCACCCATTGAACTGGGCTAATCCCGGTCATTATGATCACGATCAGGGAATCAGTTTCAATGGCAGTGGCTGTGCATCAGCAAATACCATGGAGTGCGGTGTAATGTTGAACACATGAACAATCCCATTGTAAAACAAAGGCTCCCTTACCAGTGGTTTTCTACTTTTACGCTTTTAAATTATTATGTGGGGTTCATTTGCTCTTCCAAGATAGGTACATATGTAAAGTATACATTATTTATGTACTTCACTTTGGGGTAAGACAAATACAAAACAAAAAACTCCTTTATGTGGATGTCAATTTTTAAAAAATCCCCATAAAACCATCAGATTCTGCTAATGATATATGACTCTGATGAAAGCCAATACAGGTTACCATATTGGTTTAAAAAGCCAATTTTGGATCAGACAGCCTGAGGCTGAATCTCAGCTCTGCAAATTACAAGCTGAGAAACCTTGAGCAAGTCACTTAAACTCTTTGAGCCTCAATTTCTTCACCTGTAAAACGGGGATAATAAAAATATTTTCTTCTTTGGGCTGATGTGAAAACAAGTAACATGCTAAAACAGTGTCTGACATCTAGTAAGTTCTCGCTGTGCTAGTAATTTCCTAAATCAATTAATAAAGCAATGAGAATAATCTAGATTCAGCTCTAAGGTTGAATCCTGCAAGTGCTGTTTGTACACGAAGCCAAGCGGCTAAAGAGCCAATGATTCATAAAATTGAAAGCAAGTCCTCCTCCCAACGGTCACAAAGTATTGAGTACATACATGATTTTGTAATTTTATAATTTTAGGCATTAGTCAGCTGATTGGGGCTGTGAGGTGGTGACTACAGGCAGGGAAGAAGAGGGAGGCTGTTGCCTGGGACTCTGAAAGGACCCTTCATAGATCTGTAATTCTGGGATCCTCTTAGCTCAGTTGTTTTCCCTGCTTCTTGGCAAAACAGACAAAAACCTAGCAACAGCTACCCTCTTTGGGTGATTCCCTGGAGTTTTTCTAATTGCTGGAGGAAGGTACTTGCTATATTACAGTTGCTGGAAAGTAACATAACTGTCAGCCCCTTCAGTAATGCTCATAAGAGCATTGCATGAGGGTGCCTCATGGAAAGTTCTTACTACATCTTTGCTATGATCATACTGAAGGATTTTATACTCAAGAAAAGTGGATGTCAACATAAAGGAAATATACGTTTGCAAAATCTCTTTCAATTGCTATAAAATATTTATATTTTATATAAATGAGTTCATAGTGCTCATGAATTTAATTTTCTCTTTGTAAAGAAGCTTTGTGATTTCTTCTCAGAAATTTGGCAAAACAAAACAAACGTTGGTTTCTCATTCTGGTGATTATTAATGTTTCTTATTGTCTTAGGGATCCGATTTTTAAAACCTAGTAGATATCACCTATTCCCTGGTGGTGTGGGGGGTGTTACAGATACTCTTCTGTGGTATGACAGACAGTATGCCTCTTAGAGTCACTTGGGGCTTTCAGAGAGGTTTAGAAGTATGTTCTAGAGCAGCGGTCCCCAACCTTTTTGGCAACAGGGAACAGTTTCATGGAAGACAATTTTTCCACGGACAGGAGGTGGGGGGAAGGGATGATTTCAGGATGATTCAAGTGCATTACATTTATCGTGCACTTTATTTCCATTATTGTTATATTGTAATACATAATGAAATAATTATACAACTCACTATAATGCAGAATCTAATGGCACCGCTGATCTGACAGGAAGAGGAGCTCAGGCAGTGATGGGAGTGATGGGGAGCGGCTGTAAATACAGATGAAGCTTCCCTCGCTCCCCTGCCGCTCACCTCCTGCTGTGCAGCCCGGTTCCTAACAGGCCATGGACTGGACCAATACTGGTCCACGCCAGGGGGTTGGGGACCACGGCTCTAGAGAAGCATTTTTCAAACACTGGGATTGCAGCACATTAGTGAGTAGTAAATTCAATTAGGTGGGTTGTAAATGGCATTAAAATGTATAATCAAGTAGAAAATACAGAAAATGACAGTTATTCCTTTATCATTATATAAGGACCCTCTTTATTCTTGATGTTTTTTGCTTGAACATCTATTTTATTTTATATTAATAATGCTAGATGATCTTTCTTTTGGTATCTGTGATGTCTACCTTTTCCCACCCCTTAACTTGCAACTATTCTAGGTCATTGTGTGTCTCCTGTACCTCTAGCACAGAGGCAGATTTCTTTTTTAATCCAATCTGAAAATCAGAGAAGACTTTATTCTATCTATATTTATTGTGATTAGTGACATATTCGTATCTATGTTTCTCATTTTTTTAAATTTATCCTGCTTTTATGTCTTTTTTCTTTCTTACTTTCTATTGCATTGGATTTTCTGTATTCTACTTGTTTCCTTCTACTGAGTTGTTAGTTCACATTCTGTGTCTTTAATATTTTGTTACGATGTAATAAACAACTTACAATAAAAAACTAACCTGTCCAGTCTCCCAGACAACACAAGGACTTTAGAATGCTTTCATTCAATCTTCCCCCTCTTAACTTTCATATTAGTATTATCTAGTATTTCAGTTTCTCCTTACTTATGTCCATTGGTTAATAACTACTTAGATCTATCAGCTTCCTCATTCACCATTGTTTCTTGCATCCCGCTCCCTTCTGTGTGGGTTCAGTTTCCTTTGAATAAAAGTATGTCATGTAGTAGTTCTTTCAGAGAGATATCTGTTTTTTAAAAAGTCTTTATTTATAGCCCTTGCTCTTGAATGATAACATATAATTCTAGGTTGAATATTATTTTCTCTCAGGATTTAGATGCTGTTACACTTCACTGTCTTCTGGCATATACTGCTGCTGATTGGATGTCTATGATCACTCATTGTTTTTCCTTTGTAGGTAATTTTTCTTTTAAGATAGTTTTAAGGCTGCTTCTTTGGTTTTGGTATTCCGTAGTTTCACCACGAAACATTTTGGTGTGGTTCTATTCTTATTTATCTAGTTCAGGATTCATGTTTCTTCAACTTTGGAATATTCTCACTCACTATCTTTGTAAATATTACTTTTCCCTCATTCATTCTATTGTCTCCCTCTGGAATTCCTATTAGACTTAGGTTGGACCTTCTCATTCTGTCCTTGTCTCTTTACTGCTTTTCCACAGTTCCCATCTCTATCTCTCTGCTGCATTCTGTCTCCCAGATCTGTCTTCCCGTTTACTAACTACTCCTCCAGCTGTGTCTATCTTCTATTTAATTCATACCCCAAATATAATTAGCAATATCAGCATCACCTGAGAGCTTGTTAGAAATGCAAATTTATGGGCTCCAACCAAGACCTATTAAATCAGAATTTTATAGAGAGCAGGATCTAGGAATCTGTGTTTTAATAAAATCTCTAGGCAATTCTGATGCTCACTGAAGTTTGAGAAGCACTGCTTTAGACCACTCATTTGTTTTCCTTTCTAGATGTTACACTTAACTCTTCTTTAAATCTGAAATTTTCTCTTTTTTTCATAGAGTCTTATTCCCAGTGAGGTTTATATATACAGACATATTTTCTAGTATATCTCTATAATCATCTTAAACATACTTATTTCATAGTCTCAAATAGCTACTCTTGGAAGCCTGGATTTTCCAGTTGGTTGTATTTACTGCCTCCCCTATTCTCTGTCGATTTGTTTTTTATTATGAGCTCATAACTATTAGTTCCAATTCCAAGTTTGCCCAGATCTGAGGTTATGTCTCTTTCTAGGAGTCAGCGAACTTTTTTTGGTAAAGGATCAGATAGTAAATATTTTTGGCTTTGTGGGCCATATGATCTCTGTCATAACAACTCAACTCTGCCATTATAGCACAAAAGCAACCATAGACAATATGTTTAAAAATGGGCACACTGTGTTCCAATAAACCTTTATTTATAAAAACAGGCAGTGGGCCACATTCGGTCCACATGCTATCATTTGCCAACCCCTGCTCTTATCCTTGACTGGACATTAGAACTAAAGCCCCTACCTTCCCTTCTGGCCTCTTCCATCTCTATATATGCATTACACAAATGTTATTAATTTAAGACTAGTTCCTACATTTACCATATGACTTTGAGATCACTTAGGGCATTTGTTAAAAACAGAATCCCAGGCCCTTGCCCTGTAACCACTGATTCAGTACATATCCGGTGGAACCAAGTGTTCAGTATGTTCAGTAAGAACCCCAGGTGATTCTAATGATCTGAAATGTTTGGGGAACACTGCTCTAATGAAAAGAATGCTAAGAATGAACTGAATGTTACAAGATTTACTACCCCAACATCTGTACAACTTTGGTTTCAGTTCTTACACAAATGCCACGTTGACTATTGCAAATCCTTACAATCTCAGTTGAGAAGGACCAGTGTGTGGTCAGGAAGGCATGACTCATGAACAGCAGCTGCTTTTAGGTGGAGCAGTCTTTGCAGTGTCAGATCTAAAAGGGGCTTCTCCCAGGAAGCCACACCTATTGTTTTTTAAAAGTCCTTTAATAATAAGGCCATATCACAGTACATACTTGGAAAAAATGGAATTTCCCCCAACAGCTCCAGGGATTTCCCCCAATGGCTCTGAGATGATAGTTCTGATAAAGTTCATCCAACTGTTCTGGGTACTTGTTTATCCAAATAATCAAGGAATGAATAAGTTGTGAAAGCATTTAAGGTATTTGATGAACTTTCCAATGACTTACAGGGTTAAATTACAGCAAAATTTGCAATGCCAGAGACCTTATGATTGCACAATGCTTTGATCTCTTCTTTACCACTAATCCTCAGAGCTGACATTTATGTAGTATTACACTTCCACTGTTCTAGGAGTTTTATACATAATAACTCTTAATCCTCACGACAACCCTATGAAGTAGGAACTATTGCCATCCCCATCTTCAAAGAGGAAACAGAGTCACACAGAGGTGAAATAACTTACCTAAACTTGTAAGTACTGCAGGCAGGACTTGAACCCACTTACTCTACTTCTAAAGTAGTATTTCTGAACTCCAGCTGCACAATGGAATCACTTGGGGGAAGTTTTAAAGAAACTGCTGATGCCTGACTCTTACCACTACAGCTGAATTTAACTGATGGTTTCAGGGTTGTTATAGCCACCCAGGTGTTTTCAATGTGTAGTCAAGGTTCAGCGCCTTTGGTCTGGACTAAAGTGTGGACACTTAACTCCTCCGCCAGCAGCTCTCAAAGTGGGGGCTCCAGACTAGCAGCACCAGCATCACCTGAGGACTTGTTTGAAATGCAAGTTCTCAGGCCCCACCCCAGTCCTCCTGACTCAGATTTCCTGAGAGTCGGGCCCAGCAATCTGTGTGTTACCAGGCCCTCCAGATAATTCTGACGCAGGCTAAAGCTTGAGAACAGGTGCACTGTGCCCCCCTGGTGGACCACAGCTCCCTGGATTCCTGCCCCTTTGAAAACCTTGCTATTGTTTTCATTAAATGGGGTAGACTATCACCCCTCTCTTGAATCTAGGTGAGCCTTTTGACTTGCTTTGACCAATGGACGGTAACTGAAATGCTGTTGTGCACCTTCCAGAGTCTAGGCCTCAAGAAGGCTTGAAGTTTCTGTTTTTGTCCCCTTGGATTGTTTCTGCCACAGTTTAAGGAAGCTGGCTTGGCCCATTGGAGGATGAGGGAGGACGTGAGGAGAACCGAACTGCCCCAGCCAATGGCCAGCATGAGCTGGCAGCTGTGCGTGAGGCCAGCTTGGGCCTTCTAGCCCAGCCTGGTCACTAGCTGAACGCAGCCAAGTGAGTGAGCCCAGGTAAGACCAGTAGAGGAACCAGCTAACCTGCAGAATCTTGAAAAATAATAAGTGCTATGTTTTTGTTTTTGTTTTCCATTGAGCTCTGCTATGGTTTTAAGTCACTAAGTATTAGGGGGATTTGTTACTCAGCAGAAGGACTAAATTACAGCTGTACAATTTCTCCATAAACTCTGCCTGGAAGTGAGATTGTTAGCCCTTTAAAGAATAGGACCCTGGGCAAGTTGGGGACTTGGATGCTACTAATGCCAGGCAGCGTGCTAGGTGTCTTGCATGCAGGGCCAGCTTCATGGCATTGCCCTCTGCAGTTGCACAGGCCTGTGCTTAGAAAGGCCTCACACTTATTTTATGCTCTGCTGCCATCATCTAGAAATTCTTAATGACTTTAAAAAAGGGGCCTTGCATTTTCATTTCACACTGGGCCCTGCAAATTTATATAGCCAGTCCTGCTAGTATGCAGTTTGTTCATTTATTTCTTGCAACCACCCTATGAACTAGAATTCATTATCAGCCACATTACCGATAAGGAAAATGAGGCTCAGAGGAGTTAAATACTAAAAAAAGGCCACACGGCAAGGGAAGATGGTACTCAGCCTTCTCAAATTCCTGAGGCCCAGTGCTACTCATTGTGGTGAACCCCCATGAACCGTCGAGTTCAACCTAGAGTCTGACTTATCAGCTTCCATCACGTACCTGGGGGTACATCGTGACTGCACAAATAAAAAGGGGGTTTTGCTGACAGCCTGGCAAGTTGGCAAAGCATTTTCTGGGCATATGAAGGCAAATGCACTTGCAGCTATAACCCAGAGTATATTTATTTGAACAACTACAGGAGTGGACAGGGGTGGGGGAGGGGGGAAGGACCTGGCCTGAGAATTTAGGCCCAAAGCAGCCCAAACCCACTATTTATAGTGCTGTGGCCTATTTTGGCCTGATGGGTGGCCCTGAAAATTGCCCTGAGAACTGGGTCTGGAAACTGACCATGGAAACCAGGCGCCTTTACTCTGGAGTATAGCTGGAATCTAGCTGGGCACAGACAAAAGTTTTTTTGATGAGCCCAAGGATGTTTTGAAAAAGAACAGGATTTTCTTTTACAAGGAATTAAAAAACAAAAACAAAAACATTTAAGGGACACCATCAGGAAATGATCAGAAATATATTCTTAGGGAAGCACATGCTTGGATTGGATCCAGTCAATAAAGAGCTGACAGCTATGAGGACTTGACCGTGTGCCAAGGACTGTGCTGAGCACCTGGTGTGCACCGTGTCATCTGTACCCTCACGTGTAACCCTACGGGGGCACCACTATTATCGTCCCTGTTTTACAAGAAAGGAAGCTAAGGTTTAGGAAAATGAAGTAATTTACTGAAGGTCATAGGTTGGCAAGCCAGGATTGAAACCTACACCACGGCACCCCATGTACCCAGGCTGTCACTCACAGCACTGCTGCTCAAACTTGAGCATGCAAAGCCCCACCTGGGGATCTTGTTAGGGTGCAGATTTTGATTCAGGAGGTCTTAGGGGGAGGGGGTGCTGAGATTCTGCATTTGCAACCGGTTGCCAGATGGTGAAGATATCACTGCTCCATGGACCACAATTTGAGTATCAGGGAAGGAGATATTAGAAAAGTTTTCCTGCTTCTACTTTCACCCTCTCACAATATGCTCTCTCTACAGAAGTTGGAGTTATTGTATTGGTTTCCACTGCTGCGTAACACACAACCCCCTTGCCAGACTTAGCCGCTTAAAACACCACTACGGTTTCTGAGGGGTAGGAATGAAGAGTGAGAGCAGAGTCAGAATAAGATCTAAAGTTCCAACATCCTGATGAAAGTGCACATTGCGCCCTATAGGATCTGGTCCCTGACTACTTTCTCATCCGCTCTCCCACTCATCCCCAGCTCACTCTAATCAACCACCCTGACCCTCATTGCGGGTCACACTCCTGCCCCTGTAGGTTTTTACATGGGATTTTCCCCTGGCCTAGAATGAACTGCATTCAGGTCTCTGTTCAGATCACACCTTCTCAGAGAGGCCTTCCCTGACCAAACTCACCACCTAAAACAGTAGCCTCTGTTACTCTCCAGATCTTTAGTTTGCTTTCACAGTATTATGTGCAGTAAATTGTTCAGCAAGTAGTATACTTCTCTGCCTCGCTGATGTTGGGCTTGGCCAATGGGATGTGTGTGGAAGTGATGTGTGCCAGTGCCCAGCCTAGGCCTCAAGACAGCATTGTGGGTGCTTTTGTGCACCCCTCTGACAGCTTTCAATCTCTGCCTTGACAAGAACGTGCCCCTGGTAGCCTGCTGATCTCAGAAGAATGAAGGCCCTAGAACAAAACTAAATAGAATCCAGGAGCCTAGAGCCGAGTGTAGCAAAGCCCAGCTGAGAGCAGTTGAAATGTGACTGGTCCACAGACATGTGAGACGTAAGTGCATGTCGTAAGCTGCTGGGTTTTCAGGTGGTTTGTTAAGCAGCATTATGGTGACAATAGCTACCTGACACACTCCTCGACATCATCTTACCTGTTTATTTGTGTTTGTGTATCGTCTACTGCAAGAATGCAAGTTCTATAATGGCAGGGACTTTTCTTCTTCCCTACAGTATGCCCAATGTCTAGAACAATTCCTGCCTGCCACATAGTAGGCACTCAATAAAGACTAGTGAATGAATATTAGTGGATGAATTGATCCAATTGTAGCACCTACTTGCTATGCTATGCTTGCTTACCCATTATGCTACACTGCCTTCCAACTAGCCCCCCGAATTGCAAGGTATTAACAAATAATTGTCTTGAACAGGAGTTCCAGACAGCATACCACACACCAGGAAAGTGTGACTCACACACCACGTGGCATCTCTCTTCACCTGGGCCGTGGGCCGTATCACGAGTCAGCCAGAAATGACAACCAACCCTGCCTAAGAACGGAAGTGCTGCTTTAAATGACACTGGCTCCCCTGGTTGGGTGGCTGTCCCCAGAGGAAAGCCAGAGCCAGGGCTGATGCACACACAAAGGGAGGAAATGCACCCCCGCCCCCTGCCTGGAACAGCTGCACCAGGAGACACCCCTCTGGAAGGGAGGAAGAGGAAGCTCAGGAAGGCAGAGCAGCAATATGGGGAAACCAAACGCGCAGGAGAAAGCGGAAGGGAAAAGGATCTGGACCTTGAATAACTGATTGTTGGGACTTTATGAGGAAATAAAAGTTAAGACCAACTCCTAAAGGTTTATTCCATCCTGCCATCTCAGGGCTCGCTTTGGTTGGGAATATTTTGAATGAAAATGTTGTTCTAAATTCCGACCTATCAGCCGCATAGGTAGCGTGTTTTCCTTCACATGCAGATGCTCAGTTTGGGTCCACGTGTGCTGACATGGAACGCTGCTCTCAGTGCTAAATGAAAGGCAAGGTGCGGAATGGCTGCATGGTATGAGACCATATTTACAGAAAATACATGTCATATTTATAAAAAACACATTATAATAAATACACATAAATGTTTATATACACAAGGGAAAAAACACAGAAAAGACACACCTGTTAACAGTGGTTTCATCTGAGAAGCAGGTTTGGGGTAGGCCAGGAACGGTGATTTTCACATTTTACTTGAAAACACTTCCATATGGTTTGATTTTTATGAGTAATGAGTAGCTGGTCTTTTACAATAAAAATACAAATAAAGTCTTTTCCATCCAAAGATAGCCATTTTTTTTTTCCCCTGTAACAAACTGACATGCTGCTCCTTGCAGTATTTTCAGAGGTGGTCAAATGTGGCTGCAAAATGATATCTTGCTCCAAACGACGTTGGCCAGTGACAAGGGGCCCTTTCCTCGCTTGCTCTGATGTAGGACTGGCTGTGAGCTGCTCTGTAATGGCATGCTTGGCGCCACGCCTCTGCTTGCCTTGTTCTAGTTACATCAGCGTTCACTTGCTGCAAACACGCTGACTTAACCCTGCCCACCAAAGAACCGTGGACTGCAGCCTGCCCAGTTCTGCCAACATGGCCCCGGTCTGGGGCAGGAGTGTATTTATCCCACTTCGCTGCGCCATGTCTGTTGGCCTCCTGGTGACTCTTTCATAAGCCAAGCCATCTTCGAATAGCACACATAAAATCGATGGAGAAAGACCACTCTTTCCATGTGGTTTTTAAAACCTCTCCTGTCTAAATATCTTTTTAGGAAACGGAACCTTTGGTACTTTTCAAATAGGAAAGAGACTGATGTATTAATATAATTACATTTATATTGATACCGTTCATTCTTTTTTCACTGTTCAAGGTTTATCTGGTGCTTTAGTTGGTAGGACACTTGGATAGATGGTTGCATTGCTTATATGTGGATCTTTCTTCTTGTGTTACATGGCAGCGTACACGACTGCTGCATATAGTGCACAAAACGAGATCCTTCAGAACAGTTACGCACAAGATGTGCAACACCGGATCTATACATTGGACCCCAAGATGTGACTGATTGGGAGGAAAATTTGGACTGGGCCTGTTGGGTGCAGGAAGCAGGATTTATACAACACACAGTGAACACACATCCGGTTTGAAGGGAACTGCAGCACAAGCAGCTTTGGCGGCGGAGCCTCAGAGGTCGTGCAACTACTTCACACTCGCCAGGTCAGGGCCACCAATTCCAGTGTCGGCAATTCGTCTTACAGAGAAAAATCAGACAAGTGTGTGGACATATGGACAAGGATATTTTTCATAAAATAGTTTAGAAAGGAGAGAAAACTAGAAGGTCCAAGCATCTGCGATTAAATAAGTTATGGTTCAATGCATTCACACAAAACGAATATCCATATATAATATATGTGCACATCATAGAACTATTCAGATTTGTGAGGTAGATCTCTGTGTACTGACAAAGAAAGATTTCCCCCAATATATCATTAAGGGGAGAGAGCAGGCACAAAACAGTGTGTATCATCAAAATTTTGTAAAAACTAAAATTTCCTATTGAATAGGAAAAACTCTAGAAGGATGAATACCATATAATTTTTTAAAAAACTTGTATGTATTATCTATGTGTTTCCACAATTGATATGGATTGCTTGCACAACAACAACAAAAAAAAATACATGTTTTTAGAAAAATTTGCTCCCTGGGGTAGGCTCCCCTCTCCAGCCATGTCCAAGCCTTCAGTGAATATAAGCCACAGTTTTCCCCTGGGACAATCTGGGATGGTTGCCCTGCATGAGTGGACCCAGATTTTTGTTTTGTGCCAATATCCTCCTTTGTGTGCACGTAATCTAAAAGTCTGGGGCCGGGCGTGGTGGCTTACGCCTACAATCCTAGCACTCTGAGAGGCCCAGGCTGGCGGATTGCTTGAGCTCAAGAGTTTGAGACCAGCCTGAGCAAGAGCAAGACCCCATCTCTATTAAAAACAAAAAAACAAGCTGGGCATGGTGGCGCCCGCCAGTAGTCCCTATTGCCAGAGGGATCATAAGTGTCCACACTGGGACAGGCCCCCTACAGCTGGAGTGAGGCCTGTCTCACTCTAACCTTGTACTCTGCTTATACCAAGCTGTTTCTCCTTGGAGGGGTCCCTCATTCACCCCCATTCAGTTTGCTCAATGCACAGATTCTTATTGTTCTCTGCAAGGAGAGATCAGAACTCTCCGTTATTTTATTTCATTTTTTAAAAATTTTGCAAGGCCACAGAAGGGCTGCTGGAGCAACCTCACGCTGTATTGTTCATCAGATAATGGGCAATGATTGATGGCCTTTGTGATTCTCAGTTGTCACAATGCCTGGAGCGGGAGTTGATGTGGGGGGAGGGGAGGATTGCTAACGTAGGCCACCCCGGGTATCCAGGCTGAGTTAGAATAAAACAAAACAAATCAGTAGAAGGCATACAACACCACTGGCTTATTGAGACAGAATAAATATTCAGTGGATTTATCTGGTCTCTGCCTCTTAAATCATTAAAGAAATTTCAATCATTACAGCCCACAAGAACCTCATTTGAACTTCATAAGAGAGCAGGATTTTCTCAATCGATTGTTAACAGCTGTATCCAGGATTTAAGAAACAAAACAGCACCAGTGATACAGTAGAGCATGACTTATCACCAGTCACACTTGGGAAAGGAGAGTTTTCATGGGACCAGATTTCATTCACAATATTCAAATAGATTAAAAAACAGCCAACACTCAGTTTTGCATGTTGAAAAGATCTCACTTTCCAACCACTAGCCTAGTGTTTTAAGAGAAGAAACAAGAGAATGTCTACTGCTACAGAAGTGCCTAATGTCTAATCCATAAATATCAGGGACCTATTTACAATGCTAATTAAAAAGTCACAGTTATCAAGAACAGTTCCCTACAGATAGCTTTCACATCATGTGACATTTCTGTTAATGTGGTCGGTTAAAATATATTTTTATGAGATGTCTGGCTAGTTTTGTGTTAGACGAGTAAAGATGTCAGACTTCTAGATTTTAAGCTCTCCTGGCATGAAGACTATTCGGCCTTAAAGGAAGAGAATTCTGACACAGTTACACACGGATGAACCTTGAGGACATTATGCTCAGTGAAATAAGCCCCTCACAACAGGACAAATACTGAATGATTTCACTTACATCAGTTACTCAGGGTAGTCAGATTCCTAGAGACAGAGAATAGAATGGTGGTTGCCAGGGGCTGGGGAGAGAGGGAAATGGGGAGTTATTGTTTACTGGGGACAGAGTTTCAGTTTAGAAAGGTGAAAAAGTTCTGGAGATGGCTGGTGGTGACGGCTGCACAACACCGCAAAGGTACCCAATGCCGCTGGGCTGTACACGTAAAAATTGTTCAGATGGCCAATTTTATGTTATCTGCCTTTTACCACACACCCAAAAAAACTTCCTGGGAGGCTATATTTTTCCTTCATGGTATTTCAGAAAATACAAGTATAGATTTGTTAATTAAAACAAACATCTTCCTGGCAAGTGTGGTAAAACCTGCATGGGAGTGGGTGAGGACAAAGTCTGCATGGGTACTTGCGGCAAGGATCTAGTTCATGAATTCCTGAGAGTTCCTTTTGCTGGTCATAGGACTGTTTAGTTCTACTGCCAAAATCAGCCCCAAAATCAGGAACTTGGATCAGAAGAACACATGATCAAAAGGAATAAAAGGATGGCTTGCTTTATATTTTTCCTACGGTATTTGTTTATTTTATTTCACATACCACAAAATTCACCCTTTTAAAGTTTACAATTCAGTGGCTTTTATTATATTTACAAAGCTGTTCAACCACTACCACTATCTAGTTCCAGAACATTTTTATTACTCCCAAAAGAAGCCCCATACCCATTAAGCAGTCGCCTCATTCTCCCCTTCCTCCAGCCTCTGATAACCACTAATCTAGTTTTGTCTATAGATTTCCCTATTCTGGACATTTCATTTAAATGGAATCATTTATTATAAACGGGAAAATGTGACCTTTTGTCTCTGGCTCCTTTTACTTAGAACAATGTTTTCAAGATTCATCCATTTTGTAGCACGTAACAGTACTTCATTTTTATGGCTAAATAATACTCCATCTTATCAATGTACCATTTTTTTATCCATTCTTCAGTTGAGGGACATTCGGATTATTTCCGCTTGTTGCCTATTATGAATAATGCTTCTATCAACATTCACGTACAAGTGTGTGTGTGGACAGATGTTTTTTGATTATCTTAAATATATGCCCAAGAGTGAAATTGCTGGATCATAAAGTGGAAACTCTATCTTTAACACTTTGAGGAACTTTCAAACTGTTTTCCAAAGTGGCGGCACCATTTTATATTCTTATCAGCAGTGTGTGAAGCTTCCAAGTTCTCTGTACTCTCACCAACACTTGTTACTGTCTCTCTGATGATAGCCATGCTAGTGGGCATGAAGTGAAATCTCATTGTGGTTTTGATTTGTATTTCCTTATAACTAGTGATGTTGAGCATCTTTTCATATGCTTACTGACCATTTGTATATGTTCTTTGGAGAAATGTCTATTCAAATCCTTTGCCAATCTTGTAATTGAGTTATTTATATTTTCATTGTTGGGTTGTAAGGATTCTTTATATATTATGGATATCAGACCATTATCCAATGTATAATTTGCAAATATTTTCTCTCATTCCATGGGTTGTCTTTTCACTCACTTGATGATGTTCTTTGAAGCACAAAAGTTTTTAATTTTGATTAAGTACAATTTATCTATTTTTTTCTGTTGCTGCTTGTGCTTTTTGTGCTTAATCCAAGGTCACGAAAATTTACATCTATGCCTTCTTTTAAAATTTTAATAGTTTTTACACTTTCAGTTAGATCTTTAATTACTTTTGAATGAATGTTGTATATGATATGAAGTAGAGGTCTAACTTCATATATCCAGTTGTGCATATCCAGTTGTATCAGTACCATTGTTGAAAAGACGATTCTTTCCCCACTGAACAGTCTTGGCATCCTTGTTGGAAACCAACTGACCATAAATAAAAGGGTTTATTTTTGGACTCTCAATTCCATTCCATAATATATATGTTTATCCTTATGCTAGTACCATTCAGTATTGATTACTTAGCTTTGTAGTAAGTGTTGAAATACAGAAGTGTGAGTCCTCCAACTTTGTTCTTCTTCTCCAAGATTATTGGCTATTTTGAGTCCCTTGCATTTTCATATGAATTGTAGAAAGAGCTTGTTAATTTCTTTTAAAAAAAAAATCCAGCTGGGATTCTGATAGGGATTATGTTGAACCTGTAGATCAATTTGGGGAGTACTGACGTGTTTATAATATCAAATTTTCCAATCAATGAATACAGGATGTCTTTCTATTTGCTCAGATTTTCTTTAATTTGTTAAGGTTTTGGGTTTTTTTAACTGGCTTTTCAACTCTCCGGGCACAGACTGCTCCTTTAATGTTCAAGTCTGTTATTTAACTTTTACACTTGACTTCAGCCCATGTTTTCCAGAATGTGCCATACACAAAAGGAGTGGAATGACTGGACAATATTGCCTCAGATAGTAAGCTGCTGTGATCAGAGACAGTTCCACTAATGGGCACATAGCAAACATCTGATTGATTGATTATAGCCTTTAAGATTAATCTAACTTCTTGATGGATAACTGTTTGCCGGTGTATTCATCTCAGTCTCTTTTTCCTACAGAGTTCTGAAGAATGTATCAATATGGAAATCTTTGGCCTCCATGTCAGTCCACTGGGACTTTTTCCTGTGGTAGAGTTTGCACTAGATATTAAATCTAAACTCATTCCATTGACATCCAACCCTCAAACTTGGGTGGAGCCATGTTGCTAACTAGAATGGGAGCTTCACATTTACCTGGAAGTTTTTTAACATTCATACTCTAATTGCCAAATTACTGAAGAGGTTGTACACTTTTTAGCACAAGGTACACATACTACTCTCATATATATTTGGTAAGAATTTTTTTACAGTACATCCTTCCTGAGAGCTAACATGACAATATGGATCAGGGGCTTTAAAGGAACTCACCTTTTGGTCTAGAAATTCCACTTCTAGAATTCCTCCTACACAAATGACCAAATGTGCCAAAATGACAGCACAAAGAAGGATATTGTAGCCTTTATCACAATAATGAAAAATTGGAAATAACCTTAAATTCCTAGTTAGGAAAATGGTTGAAAAGACAAATTACAAAAGAAAAAATTATTTTCTATATGTTAAGGATTATATGTCACTTAATGTATTCTGAGTTTTAAAGTTTGGGAAGTTTTATATCAGCAATGATTATCTTTGAGTAATGGAGTTATCAGTGACTTAAAAATTTTTATTTGCTTTATCTGAATTACCTGAATTTTCTAATTTTTTTCTAAAATGACAATGTATTCCTCTCTTTCTCTCTCTCTATATATGTAATATTGTTTTTTAGGCAATACAGGCCAGTCAACCCAGCTTTAAAAGGTTGGAGGGTAATTTTAATAACTGCAAAATAAGTTTTGGTAAAAATTATAAATCACTCTTTAAGACCTATTTTACAGAGAGTGGTGTTTCTGAGGTCTGGATGTTGGCTATGATACCCTCTGTTTCAAATTCATCTAAGGGCTTTCCCATGGGCCCTCCATCTCACAAAAATTCCCCACCATCAAATCTAATGCCATAATTGCATATGATTCTTACCAGATAGGCTCTCCAGAAGGATTGAATGAGGAGAGCTGCTTGCCTTTCTGTCAGCACGAGGGAGAGTGGGATTGGTGGCCTCGGGCTGAAAAGCAATAATATGGTCATATGCCCATGAGAATCCATCCTTTAGCCTTGGCATTGCCTTTGACAACATAATGGTCTCTCTGACTAAGTGCTTCATCCATCCCCGTTCTTAGACAGTAACTATCTCATTTTAGATAGAAAAGTGTATGCTTGAGTTAGCGTTTCTTATTTCAAAATCTGGGATGGATTTTTCTTTTCAAACCAGCATAATCTTAAATCACTGTTAGCCTGCTCTACCTTTGAAAGACTCAGGTTGCTAAATTTGCTTGTTAGTCCTGAAGGTGCAACATGCATGTTATTGACACAAGATTGTATGGACATAATGCAAGAGACAGAGGAACAGCAGCCTGTATACTACATTATGACTGAAACATGAAAAAGGGCTTTTTCTCCAACTTTCTATCGAAGGGAAATTAAGTACTATAGTTCATCTCTTTCCCGAAAGCAAAATATTGGAATTTATCTCTGATTAGTGTGCATTCCAGATTAATGACGTTTAAATTCAAGCATATTTTTTAGTTCTGCTACTACATCTCAATAATAAAATATCTCAAGTTCTGGGTCAGTTGGTAGTGTCTGCTCTTGTGGAATTTTTCAGATTATGATGGGATTTTTGATCATAGACACCACATTAAAAAACCAAGAGTACATATTCTTTTTTTTCCTAAAAATTTAATAGAGGCACTAACTGCAGACGAGGTCTTGTAAGTCTATCTTAATTCTGGTTCTTTATTTTTCCCCAAATTAAATAAAGCACAGCTACCTCTAGAAAGCAGAGATCAAGATTTTTCAGATATAGCACCAAGATGTAAACCCCTGAAAGGCTGTGGATTACATGGAGGCCGCTCCCAGTACAGGATCCCCAGAAATAACTTTGCAAGTGAGGGATTCCCAAGTGCCCTGGCCTCAAAGCTCTGCCTAATAACACCTAGAACTTGCAGTCATTCTCATTGTGCAGAGAGGCTGACTAACCTGCACAAGGTCACACAGCTTATAGGTGGCCTAGTCAGAATCTGGGCCCAGACCCATCTCATCCCAAAGCCCATGCCACCCTCGCAGTAGCATGCTGACACACCACAGCTGAACTGGGCAAACGTTTGCAGATGCCTAGACTGGCAGGGACTGCAAAGCTAGCTGGCAACAATGCATGACTCTCCAGGATCAGGGATTTAATTTCCCTTTAAACTTTGACTTAAAAAAGAAAGAAAGAAAGAAAAAGAAAACCTTGATACAGTATATTTGTTTGAATAAATGAATGCTCTTTTGAATTATTCCAGAATCTAAGAAATCAGAGCCAGGAAGAACGTGGGGGTTATCAACACCATTTCAAGCGAGTGCGGTGCTGTTGCCAGGCTGTGGCTTTCCGGCTGGACAGGTCCTTTCCAAGAGACCAAGAAAAGGAGATTCTTCCATTTCTTTGCAGAGATAATTAAACCCTCAAAATGATAGCATTGTTAACAACGTTTCCCTAATGTTCCATTTCCATTCTTATTTGCATAATGTGGTGGGGGTTTTTTGGGTTCTCTTTCTGTTTTCACGTCTTCTTGCCTAATATCTGGTGTCCTGGGCTGTGATGGCGCCTTCATCTTTTGCTGGAGGCCACCATCGGAGGCGCGTCCACTCCTGCTTTCTGCGTTAAATGTCGCTCCTCATCCACCGTCTTTATTCTCTAACTCTCAGTTGTGTGACACCAACAAACCACATCCCTGAAGTCATTTCCCTTCACTGGTTAAAAATCTACAGCTTCTAGAGAGACCTTGGTGTCTCTAAGGAGACCTTGGCGTGCTGGCTGTGAGTTTACGAGAAGGCCGCTGTGATGCGTTAGCACTAGCTGGTATTTACTGAGAGCTTTCTGGACCACCCCCGGCAGCCTGGCTGCTTGTGCTCCCGCCATGGTGGTCCTCTGCAGCCCCTCCATATGCGATCTCCTTCCCAATCAGGGCCTTTGCGAAGGTGTTTTCCTCTTCCTCCAGTATCCCCCTCCTCCCAGCCAGGGGCACCCTACACAGCAAACAGGTTGCTCCCTGCTCAAGGGCACCCAGCAGATGGGCCAGAGGGCACTAAAACCCAGCCTGTGCTCTGCTCCCCCATCTGCCCCAGCGCGGGGACACCTTTTCCTAACTGGCTCAAATGAGCCTTAGGGCTGGTGGGAGCCTGACACCTCTTTCTCCTGGTTTCCTCTTATGCCTTCTGATCTCCACTCACATGTTATTGAAAACGTCCTTTCATTAGTTCAGGGCCCAGCGAAGCTCCCTGTAATATTCCTTCCCAGTCCTTGGGCCAATTTGGAGACGTACGCCTGTGCGATTACCCAATTAACGCTCAAATCTTCTACGGGACTGAAAGCTCCATGAGGACAGAGACTGCTCCTATGTTGCTCCCCTTGATAGCCCAGCACTTAGGACAATGTCTGGCACATAGCAGGCACTCTAGAAATACTCGCGGGATGAGTGGTCCCCTCTGTACCCAGCAGTGTACTAAGCGCTTTCTGCACGTGATTTTGTTAAATCCTCACAACGTGAATAATGAGCTAATGTCACCCTTCATTTAGCGCTGAAGAAACTGAGGCATAGAGGGGTAAAAGGACTTTGTGTTCAAAGTCACTGGGCATTTCCTGCTGAGACTGCAAAACATCCAGGAAACACTGGGAGTGGCCCAGAGAGGAGAAGGGGCCAGCACACAAGGTCATCAACACGAAAGTCAGGGTCTAGCAGCTGCTGACTGTTACACAGGAGAGAACACAGTCATTTGCCTCCAACAAAAAAATTAGAGGAGGAGGGGAAAGTCATAATGACAGAAAATGCCCCCTTCATTGAACCTTACAGCAATAACTGGGCAGATATTCATTTGTGTGAACCTCCACAGGGACATCCTACGTGAGGACAGCTGAACAAAGTGGAGTTTGTCACTTGTATCCGAGGGGAGATTTGAAGGCGCCTTTCTGTTCGGCTGCAATTTTCCTGCTTTAAGCATGTTTTTCACCACTGATGTCACGGAATCCTCAAAGTAACAGTATTCCTGTTTCAGAATAGCAGGAGGGAAGGAGAACTGCAAATCTTAGCATACAAACCGGTAAACCCAACAAAGGGCTTTCACCAGAAATGAAACCCTCAACTGCTTTGCATCTCAATGACATCTCCAAAAAGCAAAATGAGATTTCTAATAGGTCTTTAAGCAGTAATACGAGGCCACCTTTAGTGACATCCCTGCTTTCACAGCTAAATAATGGGGCGCTGTCTAGTTCCCAAACCAAGAATAAGCATGAGAAAGCCAGTGGAGATCAGGCCAAATGAAAAGGACTTACTCTTCGGAGAGTAGTCCCTGGGAATTAGCAATCATTTCAGCAGGCCAGCTTGCAGGGATAGAAGCCATGCCAGGCCCCTTTCTCTCTCTTGGAATCAGCGCAACTGGCTTCAGGTCAAATAAAAATAAAGAGGCCACTGCTCATCACCAGGGAACTGGGGAGGGGGGAGGAGATGAGCGTGTCAATCACAGAAGGCAGCTGAGGCTCCTCCAGGGCTGCAATCAGACATCCTCAGAGCAGCCGTTTTTGCGTGTTCAAACGGGCACGCCAGTAGTGCTGAGTATGCTTCCAAGAAGAATTGTCTTATTAATAATGCTCATTTGTCATGTCCTCCTCCTTTTCTCGAATGTGAATTAAAGATATTTGAACTGTAAGAATCGATGCTATAATTCTGAGAAGGAACAAAAATTTATTTTCCTGGCTGGGGGCAGTGGCTCATGCCTGTAATCCTAGCACTCTAGGAGGCCGAGGCGGGTGAATTGCTTGAGCTCAAGAGTTCAAGACCAGCCTGAGCAAGAGCGAGACTCCATCTCTACTAAAAATAGAAAAATTAGCCGAGCATCATGGCGCGCCTATACTCCCAGCTACTTGGAAGGCTGAGGCAGGAGGATCGCTTGAGCCCAGGAGTTTGATGTTGCAGTGAGCTATGATGACGCCACTGCATTCTACCCAGGCCAACAGAGTGAGACTCTGTCTCAAAAAAAAAAAAAAAAAAATTATTTTTCTGATTGTGTCATGTATATATAAATGCATGTGCATGCGTGCTTGTGCACACACACACACATACTCACACTTCTTCCACCCTTTTTGGATGCTAAGTAAAGGATTTGCAGGACATAAAGAAGATATAGCATGCTAACCAAATACATAATAAGAAAATCTGAAAAATTAGTCTTCATCAATTTCTCCATCCAGTTCTCAGACAATTAAAGAGGTACATCCAAAATTATTTTTAAATAGAATAAAGGAGAAAGGAGAAAAGTTTGCTTGAGATTGAAAATTGAAGTTTGGGATCCAAATTCTATCCACTTTTCATTAGCTAAGAGATTAAGTTATTTCTTGGAACATGAAAGCACGACCCAGATGTAAAGCTATTTACAAAGATGGCACAGGCCCTAAATCAATCATCATAAAGCCTTGCAATGGCCCAGTATTTGATAATGTCCATCCAACGTATTTAGCAAAAGAGACTTTACCTAGTCCTTGCTGTTCACCTTAACTGGCTTCCTAAACACTCTATGTTGGAGGAATCACCCTTTTGATTTAAGAACTTCAAATATTAGGCCGGGCACAGTGGATCACACCTGTAATCCTAGCACTCTGAGAGGCCGAGGCTGGCTGATCACTCATAGGTCAGGAGTTTGAAACCAGCCCGAGCAACAGAGAGACCCCGTCTCTACTAAAAATAGAAAGAAATTAATTGGCCAACTAAAAATATATAGAAAAAAATTAGCCAGGTATGGTGGCGCATGCCTGTAGTCCCAGCTACTCGGGAGGCTGAGGCAGAAGGATTACTTGAGCCAAGGAGTTTGAGGTTGCTGTGAGCTAGGCTGACGCCACAGCACTCTAGCCCGGGCAACAGGGTGAGACTCTGTCTCAAAAAAAAAAAAAAACTTCAAATATATGTAAGAAGTACAATAGAGGTTATCTGGAATGGTACTTCCAGACATACGGTGACTAGCCATTGGGATAGAATGTCAAAGGATTCTTTCAATTCCAGCCTTCTATGAACAGCAAGAATAGCTCCAAAAACGAGTGGAGCATTGCTCTCTGGTAGCCCTAAAGCACATTTAGAAATCATGGTTACTAAGTTATGATGTTGCTCTCGCCCCCTCACTAATCTCCACCTTGGGAGATCAACAAGCAGTTATTACCCCAGCATCAGGCTGAATCATTCTCCTAGTTAAACACAGAGCTGAGTCCTATTTTGCCAACCCCATCATTGAAGCTGCGTGTGTGTCTAGATACCAGAGCTCACTAGACAACAAGCTGCAAGAGCACAGGCTCACCCTGTGGGTTTCAGGTATAACCATCTGAAAAACCAAGGCTGTGATACTTGACATTTTTGGATAAAATATGCCCCTACTGTGGTGCTACTCAGCTTCTTTGTAACTGATGACATGTTTTCTCTAGTGTAACTTAAGGACAAACTTAAGGAAACCCTCCTCTTCCCCACTGTCCCTTCCCCAGCTCCAAAGGGTGAGCCCAGCCAAGGGGGATATTGGGAAGGGCAGACCACGCCCCTCCCACCCTGTGCAAGAAAGGGGATAGTCACCTTTCTTGTGCCACGGACCCCTTTCTACTTTGGTGGTTTGGATTCCTTCTTAGAATAATATTTTTATCATAAAAGTAAATATATAGGATTATAACAAACTAATTTTATTGAAATAAATTTATCAAAATATTAAAAGAACAACTAATGCTATAGCAATATATGTGCTTCTAAATTATGCAGTAAATACCAAGCGTGAATACTAAGTCAATTAACTACTCTCATTTGAAAGGAGTGACAAGTGTAAATTAGACTTCATGGTCTCTGCAACAACTGTAATATGGTATGAAAATATCTGTGATTGTTATTAGTGACAAAGTCACAGGTATTACAGATGCCACTGAGGCTTCTTGCTCACATTCATACTTAAAGGAGATGCTGAAATTAAGCCAGAGATTAGTGAAAATAAAGAGATAATTAATTCCTTCTTCCAAGTTCCAGGACCCTCGAATCACAGACAGTTGTGGCTCGCGCTAGTGGAAGGATGAAAGATAAGTTTTACATCCAGTATGGGACTGAATACTAAGGATTTAAAAATAAACAGGATGAAGCCTTATGGTGAAATGAGACTATCTAAAAACAAAGTGACCAGAAAGTTATGGAATTTGGCCAAAAAGTTATTAAAGGGCTACTTCCCAGATGGAAGAGGGAGTCCATGTAATGCAGTGGATGGTTGGTGGGGGAAAAAAAAAACTTCTCATATTTTCATGCTTAATAATTTGTGATTCTTCCTCAGTGGCAGAGCTGAGGTTAAATGCAGATACCCTGCCTTTACCTGCTTCGTAATTCTGCTACCTACGTTTCGTCTTACAAAAGCGGCAACTACTCTTCTCTTAAGATTAGGGAAAAAGCAAAAGCTATCATTCTTTGACTACCTGCTATGGGCCCTGTGCAGCGGATAGCTTTCATTTTCATCTGCCCATAATACCCTTCCCTCTTCTTGCAGTGTCAGCCCCCGGACTTTGCTGTGACAGCTCCCTGCCCTGCACTGGGGGTGTGGGACACAGCAGCTGGCCCTTCTGGCTAAGGAGTGCACTTGAGGCCCCAGTGTGGCCAAGCAGATGCTGTTTCCCTGGAATGGGAATCTTGGGTGGACTGGCAGAAACCTAGAGGATTCATCCTGGTCTGGCGGACCATGGGCCTGTGTTCCCTGGGTCCCTGTATCTGCTTTGCAAGGCCAGGTCCTTACCTTTTCCTTCATGCGGGTGAGTTATCTTATCACTTCCAATATACACCCTTTTCCTTAAGTAGCCTTTCAAGTTCTGTTGCTCTCAAGAAAGAATTCTAACTGATCCCATCTTTAACCCTCACAGCAACACTCCAAGGGAGAGATTATTCTCATTCTTGTGTCACAGAAGGGAGCAAGGCTTCGAGATGAAGAGACAGGTTCCAGGTTACCCATGTGTGGTAGGCTGAATAATGGCCCCTGGGGCATAATAAGAAACATATTTGGTCTTTGTCCCCAGTTCCTATCCAGAGCTCCCAAGCCCTTGGAATTTCCTGGTTGATAGAAATGTCTTTTGTTACTCATAATGAGCCCCTTTGGATCACATCTGAGTTTATACTAACAAGGTGACTTGGGGTGGAGCCTGTAGACAGCCTCAAGCTGGGGCTGGTCACCAGGAAGACCAGGTGATGGGAGGGCTGGGATTTTTCAGCCCCACCCACAGACCTCCAGGAGGGGGTGGATGGCTGGAGATTAAGCTCTATAAAAACCGTTAAACAATGAGATTTGATGAGTTTCTGGGTTGGCAAAAGCATCCACGTGCCAGGAGGGTGGCACAACCCAACAGCACAGGGACAAAAGCTCAGATGCTTGGGACCCTTCTAGACTTCACCCTACATAGCTCCTCATCTGGCTGTTCCTTTGCATCTTTTGCAATATCCTTTATAACAAACCAGTAAATGCAAGTAAAGTGTTTCCCTGAGTTCTATGAGCTGTTATAGAAAACTATCAAAACAGAAGAAGAGCTTATGGGAACCTCTAATCTATAGCAAGTTGGACGGAAGTGCAGCAACCTGGAGACCCATTACTTTCGACTGGCATCTGGAGTGGAGGGTAGTCTTATGGGACTGAGCCCTTAACCTGTGGGGTCTGTGTCAACTCCGGGCAATTAGTTTTAGAATTAAATTAAATTGTAGGACACCCAGTTAGTATTTTCAGAGCGTTGGAGGATTGCTTGGTGTGAAAAATCCACCCATTCAGTGTCAGAAGTCTTAAAAGTAAAGAAACAGAGGTTCTTCCTTTTAGTGCCCTCCACATCCAACCCCTAGACCCTGAGAATATATATAATTCCCTTACATGGCAAAAGGGACTTTGTACATTTGATTAAGTTAAGGATCTCGAGTTGGGCCAGGTGGGCCCAACGATAGAACTGCTTATGAGAGGCAGGTGGAGGGAGATACTGCCATAGAAGTAGGAGATGTGAAGACAGAAGCAGTGAGGCAAGGAGGGGGCCATGGGCCAAGGAACACAGGTGACCTCCAGGAGCTAGAAAACACAAGAAAACGAGTTCTCCCCAGAGCCTCCAGAAGGAACCAGCCACACCAACACTTTGACTTTAGCCCAGTAAAAATGATTTTGGACCTCTAGCTTCCAGAATGACAAAAGAATAAATCGGAGTTGTTTTAAGCCACCAAGTTTGTGGTATTTTATTACAGCAGCCCTATTAAACTAAGACACCACCTGATAAATGGTGACGCTAAGACTGGAACCTAGATGTGCCCGCCTGGCTGCCTCGCACGGGCTCTCTGGACTTTTCCTTAAGCGGCCATCTAGAAACAGCAGGAAGGGGGAAAGGAAGCAGCACCCGACTGTATCCCAGAGAAAGGGCCACCCACATGCAGATCTCAGAGGGCTTATACATCTCAGCACGTCCCAAATCCAGGAAACAGCTTTCCTTCCTACCTCTGCGTCAAGATGAATGTGAACATAAAGTGCAAGGACAATTTACTCTCCTCTTGAGACTCTCCGGCCTCCGGAAATGACTAAGACAGAAATCTACTCTTCTACAAGACAAAATAAATTAAAAGGAGTTTTTTTAATCAAGAGCGCATGACAGCAAATTTTCTGCCATGCCACCATTTAATTATAATCTTCAGTGCAAAATGCAGTTCCCTGTGCCATTTTGAAGGCATTGCAGCTTCTCATTCCCACTGTTAACCTCAGCATGAATAGATCACTCTACAGCTGGAGCTTGTCCTCAAACGACACAGTGACACTTTTGTTTTCACCTCAGTTTTTGGTCATAAGATACCTTTCACCAACATGAAAGTATCATCATGGATTTTTTTTCTTTTCTTCTTTTTTTGTGTCCAAGGATAAAATTTAGCTGAAAAGACTTTTCACCCAAAGCAAGCTTTTCTTTTCTCTTTGAAAACACAATCTTTGTTTCATTGAAGGTCTCAGTTTTAACGAGTCTTTCCTGAGCCTTCTCCCCTGGGACATGAGACCAGAGGGGCAGCAGTGCACTTTTGTTCCCTTGCGTGTATTTAGTTATTTATTTTTGCAAATCACTCTGATTCTCAGGGTAATTCTTTTTGACTGAAATAAGAAATCTAAACTTCTCCTGTTCTTAATATGCTAGCAAATAATTTCATTGCCTCTGACTGATTCCTCAACAGGAGTGGAGCCCACAGGAGCTGACATAATCCACCACTGTTGAAAGGAGGGGGAGAGAACACCCTCATCAAACTTCAATTAGAGCACGAGGTAGATTGTATTATTGTTCCCAATGATTGCTCCCTTCCCTGTGAGAGAATCATGCAACCCTACTCTTTGCCATAAAACTTACAGTTCCTGTGGGAAGCATCAAATTTCCCGTAATACTGATATTGAACTTGGCCATATGCCTTGCGCTGGCCAATGGAATGTGAGCAGAAGTAATGTTTGCCATTGCATGGTTCAGCCATTGCTCTTCCCCCTCTGCAGTGGGACTGAGGGAGGGGGTGTCCCTTCATCCTAAGTCCTGAAATGAAAAGAGATGGGGAACAGAGCGAAAGCTGACATGCAGCCAACATATAACAGGGTGGAGAATAAATCTGTGGTGTTATAGGGCACTGTGGTTTGAGGGCTATTTGTTACTGAGCAGAACCTAAAGAAAGCTGACTAATACACAGTACTGGAGGCTAGCTGGGGCAATTCTGTGTAGGAGAACATAACAGTCAGAACTCCTTCATTTGCAAGTGTCACAAACCTAACTCAAATTGGCTTAAACAAACCAAAAAAAGGGGGGGAGGGCAAAGTATGTATTGGCTCACTTAACTAAAAAGGGATAGAGTTGGCTTTAGGCATGGCCGGATAGAGGCTCAAAAGAACATCGTAGAGACTCAGATTCTCTCTACCTCTCAGTCCTGCTCTTATCTCAGGCATAGTCTCTCCAGGCAGTTGCATTCAGCAGCTCAAGGCTGATAACCTCAAAGATCCAAGCGTAGTAGAAAAGAGAGAAACTCTACCCTGGTTGCTTCCTGAAAAGTCTTGGGATTATTCCTGATTGGACCAATTTGGGTTGCGACTACTGTCATCAGTGGGATTCACTGCTCTGATTGGCCAGGCCTGTGTCACATACCTGGCCCGCAGCCAGAGGTGTAGTCAGCTCACTCCCTGAACCACACAGACTGGGAATGAGAGAGGTGCCACCCTTTAAGGATCATAAATGTCTACTGCAGAAAGCAAGAAAATGAACAAATACCCTTTGGTTTTGCAACTGTTTTTCATTCTTAAAGTAATCTTGTAGAAAACAGGACAGCCACAGAAAAATATAAAGGAGAAAATAAAAGTCAGCCACGTTCCTGCCATTTAAAGGGGAACATCCTTTTGAAAGATTTTTTTAGGTCTAGACTTATTTAATTCCATGATGAGCCTTGACTTTAAACATTTCCTTTCACCATATAATTTATTTAATAAATATGTATATTTTGTACATGATAGGGCTTAGTTATTTTTATAAACCTATGAGTATTTTTTAAGGATTGCCAATGTGCCTGGCTATATAAAAATGTAGCTATTAATATAAACATAGTCATGAGAGCTGCGCACCCCAAATACCATGTGCTTCAGAAGCTAATTCCAGCTGAGGTCTCAGCAGAGATCATTTGGCCCAAGCTCTGGGCTTCTCTGTGCATTTGACTGTTTTATTAAAATGTATCTTTTATTCCTCTGGTCAAAGAGAAAACTTAAGAGTTTCTCTTATTTAAAAAAAGGCAATACACGTTCTTTGTGTAAAAAAGTGGGAAAACAGCGTTACACAAAATTGATTTCAGATCAAATGTAGATTTCAATGAAAAAAACAAAATTAAAAATAGTCATGGAAAAGAAATGGGTAACTCAGAATGGGTAGACAGAGTGCAGAGTATGCTAAATTATGGTGGAACCCGTGGGAGAAGGGCCCATCATTTACGCGATAAGCAATCGGCAGCCACCCGTGACAAATGTCCCCAACCTACCAGCTGTGATTTGACAATATAATGACACCAAGCACTGAAGACAGCTGGGCTTGGTAGAATTTGCCTCACCAAGAACATTAAAATAAGACCCAGACTCCCCAGGCTTGTAGGGAGGATTATTTAAGGCAATAAATGCTAGCGAACGCATAATACACAGAGGAGTTGTACCTTGCATGGGGGCTTGGAGTCTAAAATCAGAACACAGATGAAAATCCATTTAGTCAAAATTTCCCCTTAAAATTCCTTCGATTACCCATTCAAAGTCATGGCATCTTTCACACATTCTCACACAGCCAGTTTTCTCCCAGTCTCAATACTGATCACTGTAGGTACCAGGTGACAGAAGAGGCAGTGGACAGAGTAGTCAGCCACGCTCTTGACAGCACAGATTCTGTGGCCAGAGTGCCCAAGTTCAAATCCTGCCTCCGTTGCTTACTGGCTTGGGACCCTGGGCAAAAACTCAATTTCTCTGGGCCTCAGTTCTTTCCCAGAAACATGCCTGCAGCCAGGACAGCTAACATCCATCCAATATCCGTGTGTTCCCGTACATATCCCAGCCTCCCTTGCAGTTGGTCTGGGGCCGTGCTCTGTGGGGACAGGTGAGAAGGTTAAGAACATTCTAGACTGAGAACTGAGGTACCTCCTTCATTCTTTTCTTCCTTTGCCACAGTGACCCTAGAGGTCACATAGTTTAAATTATATAGCTATAATTGATAAGAGGGATGTCCAACCTGCAACTGTCTTTTCGTGAGCAAGAAGTAAGCTGTTACTGGGTTAAGCCACTGGTGTTTTGGTATTGATTATAACTGCAACCTAGCCTAGCTTAGCCTAATACAATGGGGATAATATTTTTATGGTTGTATTTTTATTTTATGTGAGTTAAAGTAGGTAATATTTATAAATTGTTCAGAGTATTACCTGAGTAAACACGACATAAATGTTTGGTAGGCAGGTAAGTACGTAAGTAGATATATATACACAGACAGACAGACAGACAGACAGAAGGTAGCAGTTGTCTTATGAGCTGCTCATGTTATGAGAGGCACACAAAACTGAGAACAACTAAGAAAAGAGCTGAGTCATGTGTTCTATTTTATGTTTCAGCTCCAGAGTGTAACGGCAAGAATTATTTGCATTTTAAAAATCCTTATTCCTTTTTTCCTCTCTCTCTCTCTTTCTCTCTTTTCGCCTAAGAGCATATTGTTGAATTAGCATAAATCAAGTATATATATATACTTCAATCCAACTATACACAATACCTGTCTGTCTATGAAGACAGGTACCATGCTTTTCTGTTTCATAGTTCCAAGGCACACAAATGGTATGTCTGCTCCATAATTTTGTAGCATATTTAAGCATTCAATAAGTATTAGCTGAATAAATAAACAAATTAAATAACTCCCTTTAAATAGTTGGAACATACCTGCTTGGTATATGTATTAATAGTGGGGAAAAAATGTATTCTTTTAATAACCGGCACCAGAATTCCCCTCAGGTAGGGAACTTTCTTTCTTTAGATGCAAGACCATTTTACAGATGGAAAAACAGTGGCTCAGAGAGATTAAGTCATCTGTGCCGGAAGTCACACAGAGGGGATTAGTGGAGCTGGGTTTGGAATGCAGATTATGATCCCAGGGCCCAACCACTACAATACACTGCCACTTCTTTGACTTCCAGGACATTCCTATACTTGCTCTGACAGCGCTGGGATTAGATTCACTGTCATCTTCCTCAACCACCTCCCACCAACCTTCTCACCTACTTCATTATCCATGCTGCTGACACCTCCAACACCGTGGCCTTCAGTCCACATGTTTCCAGACCCTACCCTCCCTCTGTGTCAGTCACCCAATAGAGTGGTCATATCTTAGAATGGCTCATCACTGAACACTGTTACAGTTCAAATTCCCAAATTCCTGATCTCATTATAATATTCTCTGTCTTTCCCACCTATTTCCATTTCTATTGTTTCTTGCTTTTACAAAAGAGCATGGTTTGGGAAGGTTATTGGTGTCTACTTAGAATAGGGATCAGCAAACCATCGCCCATGGGCCAAATCTGGCCCACCACCTCTTTTTGTAAATAAAGTTGTACTGGAACATAGCCACACCCACTCATTCACCTACTGTCTATGGCTGCTTTCACGCTACCACAGTGAGTTCACTAGTTGAGAGACCACCTGTGGTTCGCAAAGCCGAAAACATTTATTATCTTTTACAGAAAAGTTTGCTGGCCATGGATCTAGAAAGCCATTTCCTTGTTCCCCAGGAACTCTGAGATTATCGGAGCCATGTTCTTTACAGCAAACCCAAGGCTCTGACCTCCTTAGCCCTCCTTCTCATTGTTGCTGGGGGTGGGGGGGTTGGGTTTGGGTAGGAGAGGGGAGGTAGCCTGAGACTAATGTCGGGAAGTTGTGTGCATTCAGAGCCAGCCTCAGGAGGGGTGACCCAGAGGGGTGACCTAAGCCTCCCCAGCCACAACACTTCTCACTTGGGCTGCACCTGCCATCCCCCATTGCCCCTGGGTCATTTTCCATTTGAGCTTCTCAGCATGGTCATATGAAATCTCGGTCCCCCACTGTCTGTCACTCCAGCCTCCTCTAGTGGGGAACAGCCCTCAGCCCTCCAGATTCACTGCCAGTCAGTAGATACCTCCTTGCCCAGAGCTCACGAGGAACTCTGAAAAATCTCATTTTTCCTCTTGTTTCTAATTTGTTATTATGGGAATTTTCAAAGATATACAAAAGTAGACAGAAAAAAACAAAATGAACCCAGGTCTCCACCAGCTTCAAATACACTGCTCTCCATGTCAGTTAAAGGTAACTTCCCTCCCCCGCCCCCACCCATAGAATATGTAATTTCATACATAAATATTTCAGCCTGTTTCTATAAGAAGTAATAACTTTTTAATCATGACTATGAAATCGTTATTATCATATCTCAAATGAAATAATTCTTTATTTCTTCAACTATCTATTAAGTGTTCAAATTTCCACTTGTCTCCTAATTTTTCTATATAGCTTGCTTCTTTGAATCAAGATCCAATTAAAAGCCACACACTAGAATTTTAGAAAACATATTTTCTTGATTCTAAGATGGACCCCACCATCCTCATTTTAGTGTTTGAGTTTGCTATGTCACTTACTTTCAATGTGAACACATAACGTTGTGCTTCTTTCTCTTCCTGAAAATTGGTTGTTAATACGTCCACATAATTCAGAAAACATGGTCATGTATGATAAAAATGTAAGATATCATTCTTAGAAAAGGAAACAATGCTTTCACTGGTACCTAAGATCCCCAGGCCCAGTCTAGACCTTTCACTAGATTAGCTTTGCCAGCCTTCAACCTGGATTTTACCAACCACCTGTTCCCTCCACCCCCTTTCCAGGGTTGCAGAGGGCTGCTGGCGACAGTCGGCAGTCACATAGCGGGCTGTTTATACGCACCGCAAATTCAGGCCATCAGCTGGGCGTGATTTATCCCTCGTTGATTCCCTATCAGTTTCACTAGAGCAGCTGTTGCAACCCCGGCCCGTTCTCCCTAAGCCCCCAGAATGTGCCTCGGCCCCACTCTCGGCAGATGCCTTCACACCCACAGGGACAGGAGCATGACAGCACCCACTGTGAACTGTGTCAACTCCTCTCCCCTCCGCTTCAAATCTTCTCTCGCTTTTAGCTCTGGTCTCAGAGGAATAAATACCCATCCTCTTATACCTATACATGTGTGGTGATGCACAGAGAAGTATCTGGAAAGAAGTTCGCTAACATGTCAACGGTGGCTGTCACCAGGAGGTGGGCTCTTAGATGATTTGTGCCCTTTTCCTTTTAATTTTTCTGTTTTGTTTGAGTTTTTTCACTTAGCATGTGTCATTTTTACAAAACCTGTAATACCATTTTAAAATGTAAGCGATCCCTGGGAAAATGTAGTGATCCCTACAAGGGAGGGACCTTCCATTTCCCCGTATTCCTCATTACCCCTTGTGGTAGACAGAATATGGGTCCCAAAGAAGTCACATCGTAACTCCCAGAACATGACAATGGCGAAAGGAACTTTGCAGATGGGATTAAGTTAAAGATTTTGAGATGGGGAGATTACCCTGAAAGATCTAGGTGAGCTAATGGAATCAGACAAGTCCTTAGAAGTGGCAGATAGGGGCAAAAGAGTCAAAGAGCGATGAGTAAGAGAGGGGCTTAGGGAGATGCAACGTTGCTGGCTTGGAGGATGGAGGCAGGGGCTGTGGGCCAAGGGAGGCAGGTAGCTTCTAGAATTCTGATGGAAAAGGCAAGGAAACGGATTTTCCCTTAGAGTCTACAGAAAAGAATATGCCTCTGGCAACACTTGGATTTTAGCCCAGTGAGATCTGTGTCAGGCTTCGGATCTCCAGAACTGGAAGGTAATAAATGTGTATTGTTTTAAAGCTACCAAGATTGTGGCGATCTGTGACAGTAGCAACAGAAACTGAATACACCCTTATCTCGCCAGTCATTTCAAATCCACATAGACTCTAAGGTGAAACGATGGCGTGTTTTGCAAACCCTTCTTCCAGACAGGACACAGGCACCACTGCCAACCACGTGACTCAGAGTAAGCGCCTCCTTCAATGAACTTCTGGAACCAACTCTAGGGTACCCGTAAGTTCAGTGTGTCCATCTTGGCTTAATCCATACATTTGATATGGTGATCTTGATTCCCAAATCAACGTTTCTGTCCACACCCTACTTCTAAGCTTCAGCCAGAGTTTCCAGTATGGGTCTCCTCAATCTCAAAGTGTCCCAGACAGGAATTGTCACGTTTACCCTTGTCCTCGCTTTTCCGGCCAGGTCTCCTGGCTTCTGTTATGGGCCTCCTACAACCCCAGGAGCAAATCCCACCTTTACAGGCACACCCCTTCTCTACCCCTAAAATTAACCTGTGTCATCCACCCATTCTACCTATCCCATGTCCCTCCTTTTCCCCGCCCACCACCCTAACTCAATACCTTGGGGCTGTAGTACCTTGGCCTTGGAACTGGCAGCCCCAACTCCAGGCCTTCCCCAATCTCATATATCCTCCGCGCTGTCGTGTGAATTATCCTTCCAAAACAGTCTGATCCTTTATACCTCTGCATGCTCTCTCCTGCTTCTGGAATAATGCCCAAACTTCGTACTTTCACTGAAAACTTTCCAGCCTTATCTCCCATCCCATCTCTAGGGCCTCAGACACCCCAGGAGCCAGCTATGCTGGACCAAGTCTTGTCTTTTTTCCCATCTTTGGGCCTTTGGTCTGGAATGCCCTTCCTGAGTCCACAATGTCTGCCAATGGCAACAAGCCACTACTGTCCATTTAGTAAGCCACGTGTTACTGTAGGCTGGGTACAAATCATCCCCTCTGTAACTGTATCATTCCCCTGCAGCTTCACAGCCACCACATTTACCAAGGAGGAAATGCAGGCTTAGAGACAGACCTGCTGTGGTGCTTTTAAAATATGAGGTATGTCCACATATTCTTTGATACTCTTCCCTTTGTAAGACGGTGCTTAATTATTCTCCCTTCAAATATGGTATTTAGTGTCCTGCTTCTAATAGAATGTGGTGGAAATGGAGGTGTTTGATTTCCGAGACCGGGTCATAAAAGGCACCATGGCTTCCTTCTTGTGCTTGAGTCTTCTCGCTCTGAAGGGAGCCAGTTACTGTGTCTTGAGGATAATCAAGCAGCGCACGAAAAGACTCATATGGGGAAAATCTGAGGCCTCCAGCCAACACCCGGCACCATGTCTGTGTGCCGTCCTGGAAGCAGAAGCTCTAGCCCTAGAGCCTTCTAGAGCCTTCAGATGCCTGCAGTCCCTGAGACATCATGACTGCAACCTCATGGGAGACTCTGAACCAGAACCACCCAGCTAAGCTTCTTCCAAACTCCTGACCCACAGAAACTGTAAGATAATAAATATTTATTACTTTAAGCCACTAGTTTTGAGGCAATTTGTCACACAGTAATAGATAAATAAAACACTTGCCCAAAGCCATACAATCAGTAAGTGGTAGAGTGGAGATTTGAATACTGGTTTGTCTGTCCTGAAAGCTCATGCTCTTAACCCCAACTCAGTACCACCCAAAGTCCTACTGTAGTTTATCTTTTGATTCCTTTCAAAAGCCTTGACAGAGACTCCCCCTCTAGATGCCTTTTCCTCCAACCTGTGTCTTTAAGCTGTACTCACAGTTTCCGTCCATCATGCTCCTGCCCCAACAATCACTGTATTTGCCTGAGACCCATCTCACCTCATTGTCAACTTCTTGGCTCTATGCTCTCAGCTTTAGTAGCTACAATCTAATGTTGTTGCAAAGATTAAATGAGATAATATGTGTAAAAGCACTTAGCAGAACAATGGCTCAATTATACTATTTATTGTTTCCTAGATGCAGCATTTTCTGACTTACGGATGGATGACAGCTTAATCCTGGCTATACATTAGAGTCACCTAGGAAGCTTAAAAAAAAAAAAAAAATACCAGTGCCCAGGCTATACCTGAAGATTCTGGTGTAATGGGTCCTGGGTAAAGCCAGGTACCAATATTTTTCCAAAGCTCCTCAGATGATTCTAAAGTGCAACCAGGACAGAAAACCACTGGATTAAATCGGGGCTCTCAGCCAAGGAGGATTTTGCCTCACCCATCTTTGGTGACATTTGCCAGTGTCTGGAGATATTCTTGATTGACACAGCTGTAGAGGGGGAGTGATACTGGCATCCAGTGGGTGGGGGCCAGAGATGCTGCTAAACATCCTGCAATGCACAGGTCAGCTCCCTACAACAAAAAATGATCTGGTCCTAAATGTAAATAGGGCTGAGGTTGAAAAAACCTGGATCAGATATTGTTTCCTAGCTCCCACCCTCATTCCCCTTAAGAACTTTGGTTCCTACTTGCTTCTCTATTTCTGCTCAAGACTACCCTCGAGAAGAATATAGCACCTGAGTTCTTGCCTCTCAGGACTGAGTCTGGGCACACACCAGCCTGGCCACTGCCCCAGCTGAGCTGGCTCCAGGCCTGCAGGGAGGGCACGTGGCTGGTCTCATGCTTCCCCGTTTCCCCTCAGTGCTTTGTTGACGTCTGTATTACAACACTCACTACTGAGACTAGTGTAAACGCACCTCTCACTCCAAGGGCCAGAGCCATACTTCATTCATCTCGGTTTTTTCCCCAGCACCAAGCTCTGTGCGGTTGAACTGGGTAGTTGCGTCACGTGGACTGGATTAGTATCATTTTCATTTTTATCATGCATCTGCACATCTCGCTGAAAGGCAGTGGAAGTAGAGAATGCAAATGCCAGTTAAACCAAGAGCCCTTGGGTTTCTGTTGGTGTGGAGGGCAAGTGAAATATGATCGCTGCTGCTGCTTTACAGTGTATGTATAGGGGCTGCCGGCAAACGTCAGATGCTGTTTTAAATTAAGACATTTGCACAATAAATGACCAGGGATTTGAGAGGATTCTCATTTAGAGAAGTTCTCTTATTTTTAAGATTCTTTGTCATTGGCTATTACAAGTGGGAAAATGTTTCATTTTCAACACATAGCAGCAACTTGGAGAATGATACTGAAAAAGTCTTATCTTAGAAAAATATATGCAAATCGATAAATTACGGGCCTTTCATTTCATAGCAGACAAAATTAGGCACAGGTTTAGAAGCTAAATAAGGTTTTCCAATATTGCTCTCCTTTCAAAGCATAGTCTCAGTTTAAAAAAAAAAAAAAAACTGGTACTATCCAGGAGTTTTTAATTCTCAAAATTGAGAAAGTCAGCCAAGAGTCTATTCAATTTGGCATTCTCAAGGAGGGCAGATTTGAGCAAAAGATGTGACATTCGAGGCCTAAGTGTCTAACTGAAGGTCTCTGCTCCGTTTAATATGTAACTTTGTAAGTCTCACTTGATTTCCTTGGGCCTCAATTTCCTGCCATTGTTCTGACAAACGGCTGGCACGGAAACATTTTCAAAGTAACATGCAAAATATATTATTTTTGCTAAATTGAGCTTTCTGTTCTTCCACCTATGGCTTAAAATAGTGGAACATTGCTTGACTGTCCTCCTCTAAGTGAGATCTTTCCTGACTACTCTATATAAAATTAAGCCCCATCAACATTCCATATATTGTTCCCTCTCTGCCTCCTGCATGCTAGCTAGGACTACAGGCATGCACAACCACACCCAGCTAATTTTTAAAATTTTTATAGAGGTTGGATCTCGCTATATTGTCCAGGTTGGTCTTAAACTCCTGGCCTCAAGTGATCCTCCCACCTTGGCCTCCCAAAGTACTGGGATTACAGACTTGAGCCGCCATGCCCAGCCTCTGCTTTATTTTTCATAGCACTTACTTATTTACTTATTATCTCTTATCTCCCACTAGAACATAAATTCCATGAAGGCAGGGATTTGGAGCTACCTTGTTCACTGCTCTATCTCAAGTACCTGGAATGATGTTTGGCACATAGTGGTATTCAATAAATATTTCTTGTACGAATGACTGTATTATGCAAATCTAGAAATGAAATATACTATAAAGCCATCAAAAGGCATGAATTAGATGTCACTGAATCAACATAGCTAGATCTCAAAAGTATCTATTTGGGAGGTGGATGCAGTGCCTCACCCAGATGGGGTCTCACTCTTGCTCAGGCTGGTCTCAAACTCATGTGCTCAAGCAATCCTCCCACCTCAGCCTCCTAGAGTGCTAGGATTACAGGCGTGAGCCACCATGCCCGGCCCAAATAACTATTAAATTTTAAGAGCTCTGGAAGGATGCACTGTAGACTGAACTGATTACCTCTGTGCAGAGAGGAAACCCAGATTAGAATGGTCAAAGAGAGATTTAACTTTATCTGTCATGTTCTAATGTTGTAAATGGAGAACTGATGCATATAACTAAAATTCAATATTTAGAAAATGTGTCATAGTTCCTGAGACATAATGACCTTCAGAGAGAAAGAGAAAGCAAGAGAGAATGGAGAGAAACATTACTTACGCTAAGAATTTTTTTTTAAGTTGTCTATCTTATTTCTGAAGTGCTTCTTGAGGGAAATTACTGGCATGGATAGGATGAGCTTAGCCTAGGCTAAAAATAAGCAGAGACAAGAGCCACAGATATAACTGGCCCAGGGTCCTGGATGGATCACATGAGTTAGTTCTGTTAGACTGGAGAAAACTATCATTAACACAATCTTAAAATTAGGAGTAAATTACTCAAAGCCTTGTGTTGTACTTACTGGTCCTTTAGCCACTCCTTCACAAACGGAATGAAGAAGAATTCTGTGAACGGCTCCCCTGTCCTCTTTGGATTTTGGCTGGTCACGATGCCGTATGTTTGATTGACAAGAAAACAATAAGTAAGAATTCAAGTCAATTGTTGCTGTGCTGCTTGCAAATTAACACTATTGAATCCTTAGGGTCACTGAATATTCAAAGACATGAACAACTCACTTGTATAACCACTCCGTCAGAAAATCAAGGGCAATGAATTTGGTTCTTTTCCTCTAAAGAGAGAAGAGATAATTAAATTACACTTGACCCATAAACATCATGGGTTTGAACTCCTCGGGTCCACATATATGTGGATCCTTTTTCAATAAAAGTCACACCAAGTGTGCCTGCCTCTCCTCCCTCCTCTGTCTCCCCTTCCTCTTTTGCCTCTGCCACCCCTGAGACAGCAAGAACAAGCCCTCCTCTTCCTCAGCCTACTCAAGGTCAAGACGATGAGGATGATGACCTTTATGATGATCCACTTCCACTTAGTGAATAGTAAATACATTTTCTCTTCCTTATGTTTTTCATAATACTATTTTCTTTTTTAAAAAATACGGTGAGCTATAATGACGCCACTGAATTCTACCTAGGGTGACAGAAAAGACTCTGTCTCAAAAAAAAAGAAAAAAGAAGTTATATGTATTATAGATTATTTTTTGAGACAGGGTCTCATTCTGTTGCTCAGGCTAGAGTGCAGTAGCATGATCATAGCTCACTGAAACCTCAAACTCCTCAGCTCAAGTGACCCTCCTGCCTCAGCCTCCCGAGTAGCTGGGACTTCAGGTGTGCCATCACGCCTGGTAATTGTTCTATTTTTTGTATCGATGGGGTCTTGCTATATTGCCCAGGCTGGTCTTGCACTGTTGGCCTCAAATGATCCTCCCGCCTCAGCATCCCAAAGTGCTGGGATTACAGGGTGAGCCACAGCACCTGGCCCATAAGCATATTTTTGACTGTGTTGGAGTTTGGCACAGGGTCAACTGTATATTCCTACTTCACCCACATGTCTGAGTAGGACGAGGGAAGAGAGGTTAATTGATGGCATGCATAAATACGCATGAGTCCTTTATAAGCTTTATAAGCACATCAACAAGCAATAACTTGGGCAATGTAAGGAATTCTGAAGACATTTCTTCCAGTCCTCTTTTGATAAGCATGTTTTCTGAGAGCAGGGACTAATAAAAGGGAGTGCTCATAGCGGGGGCTTATTACATGCTTTTGGCATTGTCTTAGAATGATTTTGTAATTTAAATCCAGACCATGATTCTCCTTTCTGAGTAAATTGTATTGCTTTCCCCAAGTCCATCCTATGCCTCAAAACAGCAGTGCCTCAGATCTGGGTGCTACCTTCAAATTTGGACGCCCGGTACACAGGTGCCACCGGCAGTATGGCTTGCTGTGCACCAAACGTCCACTCTCCACTTCATCCTTATTAACAGAAACCTGATTGCTTCCAAATGGCAATCAGCTCAGCCAAAGAACTATATTTCCCAGGCTCCTGTGTAGCAAGGGACTGCTATGTGCCACAGTTCTGCCGTAGGAGAGAGAAATAGACATATCCTAGGGATTTCTGAGAAAGTTCTACTTTCCTGATTTCAGCCGCCCCTTCTTCCTTGAAGTTTTCTTCCGCTTATTCCAGTCTGGGACACAGAAGTGAGGCTGCAAGTGCAGCAGGAGTACAAGGAGCCTGGGCCTTCACTGACATCCTTAAGCTACTACACCAGCTTGCGCCTGCCCTACTCTGGGCATCTTAACACGTGAGGAAAAAGAAACCTCATTTGGTTCATTACCACCGTTCTTGAGTTTTCATTACATGCAATTGAATGTAGCCCCTAGGTGACAGATAGCTGGTAAGCTGCAGGGGACAAAACACCCCAGAATGAAGGGCAATGAGGCAGGGCACTGGGTAGCCTGTCTTCTGTTTCCATTTAAATCTCTTTTTGAAACCCAAAGAGAACCAGTCAGCTCCTTGGAGAGAACTGTTATGGAATTGGGGAGAAAGAGAGCCCCTGCCTCTCATTTTAAAATAGCAGGGGCTAAGCACCAAGGCAGTCTAGGGGTGTTGGTTACCATGCAGAGGGATCCTTCCCAAGAAGGAAGACAATACAAAGTACTCGGGGAACTCTCTTTGCCCCTCTAGAACCATCCTTCTCTACCCACAGTGTGCCTCAGGGGGCTGATTTTAGGGTGCATCAATCAGGCTCCTTTACCCTCTGGTTGGGTCCAGCTGATGGGAGGTACCAGCAGGAGATCAGTGAGATGGAGGAGAAAAAGGTGGCGTGTCCGGGGTTGAATTGTGTCACTCCAAAATTCGTATGTTGAAGTCCTAACCCCCAGTACCTCGGAATGTGATCTTATTTGGAAATAAGATTATTACAGATGTATTAATAATTCATAATTAAGCCAAGTCACTCCTGAAGGACAAAGCAGCTCCAAGGAAAGTGAACACGTTTAGGGTTCCATGAACAGGAAGAAGGGAGATGCTGCTGGGTAGACCACCAGTGGCAGATTGCAGATGGCATTGCACTAGACCCTAGACCCAGCTGACTGGCACCAAAAGTCCCAGAGCCTTTTGGGTTCATGAGCCAATATAGTCAGTTTGCATTGGGTTGTTTATTACTTTTTTGATTAAGCCAGTTTGCATTGGGTTGCTTATTACTTGCAGCAGAAAGAGTTTTAAGTATAATGCTATTCCTCTCTTCGATTGGCTAACTCCCATTTGTCCAGGAAGCCTTTCTGAGCACTCTCATGCCCTTCAGTTTGGGGTAGGCTCTGCCCTGGTTTTCTGTGTGCCCTCTGTCACAGCACCTCAGCCCACCATGTAACTGTCTGCCCACATATCCATCTTCTCTACCCAATTATAAACTCTGTGAGGACAGGGCACCCGTCTTCCTCTCTTTGTATTCCCAGTGCTTAACTGATCGCATTGCACAGAGCAGGTGATCAATGAGTGTGGAGTAAATGAATGAATGAACTCACCATTCAGCTCTCAAGCATCAGAGTAGGAATGCATGTGCAAGGATCCTGGTATTTAAAAGTGGGATTTGCTAATATAATTCCAGACAATTTCTCTTTACTTTCTTCCCACCATATTTTATTATAAATTTTTTTCCATCTTTTTTCCCCCTGTCACTGTCAAGTGGCCAACTCAGCTTTATAATCCCAGATAAGGTTGAAAAGATTGTTGGGAAATTGATGTTCAACAAAAAAGAAAGTGCTCCTTAAGATTTTTTACCAAAAGCTTTATTACAGCTTTTAGTAAATAAAATATAGCAGTGCCTGAGTTGCTGGAGAATATTTGCAGTCTTTTTCCTCATTGCTGATATAGCCTTTTATGAAAAAAAATTGAAACACTGCTGTCCAGGGCAATAAAACAGAAAGTACTAGACCACGTAACGGGGCCTTCGCAACTGCCTTGCAAGGGTTGGATTCCCTTCAGGAAGCTATGTTTGACCAAAATAAGAAAATACTTGTACAACAATGCAAATATGTAACTAGCGTGAATTGCCATAGAATAATTTAAACAATCTGGCGATTGTAAGACGGCAGCGTCTCTCTCTTGTCCTACAAAAGACGCATTGTTTCCATGGCATTTATCACATCATTTAGTGGTAAAGATTTCTTCTATGCAAGGGAACGCAGCTTGACTTACTCTAATAAATAGACTTTAAAAATAGCCAAATGGTCTGATGTATGAAGGTCATGCAGACAGATTTAATCACTTTTGATGCAAAGAAATAAAATGGAAGAAATTGTGTTTTCCTTCTGTTCTGGGCAAGTGTGGACGTGCTGTGCATACCCAGACACGCAGAACAGTGGGGACATTGTTCCACTGTTGTTTAGTTTAAAAATTATCTGCTGGGCAGCTGAAAGAGAGAAGGAAAAGCAAATGAAACGCTGTGGTGAGTGAAGAGATAAGAGAGGAAGGAAGAGAGAGAAAAATTAAAGAGCAAGATTAAGACAGTGTGGGCACTCGAGGTTTATGTAATGTGGACAAATATGCTGAGTTCTTGATTGTTAAAGGGCGAAAATGTGCAAGTTTGGGGGGGCAGAGGAAACGGCTAAGGTAGCCTCAAACAAAGTTTAAAAATTTTTCTTTTAAATCTAGAATTAAAAGGAAAAAGACTAAGTGTCAAGGGATAAGACATCATCATGTCATCATGAGTCTGCAACTTACTCTGAAATGCATCCAAAAACCAAGATGAATAGATAGAGGGACAGATTGATGGATTGGTGGATAGATATGTGATCAAACAAATAAAGCAAAATGGCAATTGTAAACTCTAGGTGGTGGATATGTGGGTATTTGCTCCAAAATTCTCTCAGTTCTTCTATCAGCCTAAAAATTTTTTTATAATAAAATGGGAGGGGTCACCAGGCACAGTGGCTCCTGTCTGTTATCCCAGCACTTTGGGAGGCTGAGGCAGGAGGATCATTTGAGCCCAAGTGATGGAGGCTGCAGTGAGCCATGATGACGCCACTGCACTCCACTCTGCACTCCACTCTAAGCAACAGAGTGAGAGACCCTGTCTCTAAAAAAAAAGTAAAATAAAACCAAATTTTAAAAATTAAAATAAAAAAATAAAATGGGGGGGTGGCAGACAGAGGAGAAAATAGTCATAAAAGCCCCAGACCACAAAGAGAGAAAAGGCAGAAATTAATAGGGGTCAATCCAGACAGTATTTTGTACCAATTGTTATGTTGGATAAGTGTATAGGAGACACACAGGAGGACTGAAGGCTGGGAAGAGAAACAACTAGCATTTGAAAGCAACTGAGTCTGCACTGGGTGACTAATAGAATTCCACCGAGAAAGCTCAAAAGCACATGCTGTGAGCTCAGTGGACTGAGTGTGGCTGGCTATGGCATTGTGTTGGTTGAGACTCTTTGGGCTTGCAAGGGATAGAAATATGCTCAGGTTATTCAACATATTAGTCCATTTGGGCTGCTATAACACAAATATCATAAATTGGGTGGCTTATCAACAAAGAACATTTCTTTCTCACAGTTCTGGAGGCTGGGAAGTCCAAGATAAAAGTGCTAGTAGATTTGGCATCTGGTTCCTCATAGATAGCACCTTTTTGCTGTGGAGGAAGGGACAAGGTAGCTCTCTGGAGCCTCTTTTATAAGGGCCTGGAGCCCACTTATGAAGTCTCCACCCTCATGACCTAATCACCTCCTAACTCCCCCTGTCCCCAATATCACCACACTGGAGATTAGGTTTCCTCATGTGAATCTGGAAGGGACACAAAACATTCAGAGCATGGTCCCTCTGTCACTACGGTGGTGTTTTTTGTTTTGTTTTGTTTTGTTTTTTGGTCAGGTTCGGCTATATTTTGCTGCAAGAACAACCAAACCCCAAATCTCAGTAGCTTACATCAGCAGTGGTTTGGTTTTCATTCACGTTACATGAACATTTCAATCAGCTGTGGCTCTCTGTTCCATGTTGTCTCTGCTCTGGGACTAAGGCCGACAGAGCTGCTTCTACGTGAAACATCACCAGTTAACACGAATACGGTGAACTGTGCTTTGACATTTTAAGCATGTGCTTAGAAATGCCATATGTCGGGTCCGTGCATTCCACTGAGCAAAGCAGTGACGTGGTCAAACCTTCCTTCGAAAGAGGCCCAAAGCATCTTTGAACCAGTGACTGTACAGATAGAAGGGGTGGTAGGGAAACACGAAATCTCTCTGGCTGGTGGTAGAGCCACATCTCAAGAAGAACTGGACCATTGCTCATGGCTGTTCAGGACACAGGAGAGGCTACAGTCATCTAACAACTGTTCTAGTCCTATGTGGAACCCAGCTCCTTGGCATAGCTTCTTTTACTGCTTGCTGCTTCCTTTTCTGCTGTTCTCTCCTAACAGATTCTCTCTCCTCCTCTCTCTGCCTTCAAGGTCTGCTATCTCTAGGCTTTTAAAAGCTTTGTCCTTGTCTCTGGGCATCGCTTTCCTTCTACCTTTTTCTCTCTATAGTCTGACATACCAGCTCCCTAGAAGGGAGAATCTGATTGAAATGGTCAGAATGATCACAGAACAGATTATCCCTGTTGGGCAGAACAATCAGACCAGACCCTTTCAGAGCCACTTTGCCATCTAAAAGTGGCTGCCCAAGGGCCTGATGCACATTCCTGGTTCAATCACTTATAGTCAGGGTGATGGGGACATGGACAAAGTAAGGACAAAGAGCAGCAGTTAAGGACTGTGGACATGGCATGCACACAGAACATCCTTTCCCCATAGATATTTTCCACAATAAACTTCAGGATGTCAGAGAATTCTCAGACATGACAAAACCAATCAATAACTATGATCCTAGAAATAAGCACCCACTTAGCCTATGACCAGAAGTGAAAATACTTATCACAGCAAACTTCAAACAGGTGTTCGTGTTTTTTTCACCCAGTCAAAATTTCATCAGAGAAAAATACAAACTTCTCAAAAGAAGTTCAAAATATGCACTAATACCATTGACTTCCAGCCCAGGCCACGTGGTCATTTCTAAAAGTGTTCTTGATGAAAAGAAATAATACTGAAATAATTCTACCCCACCTTTCCTGCCAGCATCTATTTTTTTCCACTCCTTAGTAATTTTTTTCAAACAAAAGCTGATGGTATTTCTAATTTCCCTTATTGGTCAAGGCCAGGAAATGGAGTTTCTTCCCTCACTGACCAGAGCCCTTGTACTTTTTAAGATATTCAGGTATTTGATTAAGGAAAGGAAAACAGCTACAATAAATGATTATGACAAGGGCAAGGAATGTAAAGAGAAAAAAAAGGGTTGTTTTACTGAATTATTCATAGTAGCAAATTTCAGTATCATGAGATCATCAAACAACTTGTCAGGAGTTAGAAACAGTTTCCTGATACCAACTCTGGTTTATAATACTCTTATTGTAATGGAATTTGATGAGCACCCAAAAACCAGAAGGGAAAATTTTATGTTGTGGGATAGGATAGGAGAAGAAGCGGTCTTATCGCCTCTACCCAGACTCCACATTTTACTTTTCTAATAAACCAACAGGTCAAAGACAGACTCCACATTGAATCCATATTTAAAGCTGAGACAGAATTTATTTTGGGCCATCATTTTACTCATGCACCAAACTCCTGATTTCTTTCCAAATTAAACACGGTGCACTGTTCTAGTTTGACTCTGTTCAACAGACATTTACTGAGGACCTACTATGTGCCAAGCCCTGTGCTGAACACTACAGATAAAGAAAATGAGCAAGACCTGGCCCCGGTGTGATTACTAATTCAAGGTCGAGCGACCACCACTCCCCCAATTCCTGAGCTGGGTCGGAACTGTGATGGGTGCAGATGACTAACTCCAGCTCCAGCTCCAGCTCCAGGTGTGGACCCTGATAAGGCACGTGAGATAATCCCACTTCAGGTAAGATGATCTCCACCTAGACCTAAGCAAGTTTGGACCACATTTATCCTGGCCAAAGAGATTCACTGAATCAGGAATGGGCATGTGACCCATTTCAGAGCAAGGAAATGGGAGAGGAGAAGTGCTGGGGCTTCTGGAAGTACTTGCCTTTGCTCTTCCAAAAGAGCTTGCCCATTCTCCTTCTGTTGCTGTAGGAGGCGGATGCAAAGCCCAGGCTGTGGTCGTGGCTGCTTTGCCACTCTGAGGAAAGCCAGTCTAAGGATAAAGTGGACTCTGCAAGAGGCCTGGCAGAGAGGCAGACGAGAACCAGGTCCTCCTCGAGTATATCACTGAGCCCCTGAATCAAACCAATCCTGAAGCCTTCCCTCTCTACCTCGGGACCTTCTAGTTTCCTGAGTCAATAAATCCCCTTTATTATTTACGCCAGTTTTCTGTTAGTTAAAATATAATAAGCCTTAACCAAGACAGCTGTCTAGTTTCCCTTCTCCCTTCTTTCGGCAACAGTACCCTGAGTTTCTTTGGGGGATCCACCCTTCCCCAACTCCAAAGCTGTGTGCTTTGGGTGGAGCTCTTTTGTTTGCTTAACAGCCCACTCAATTCCCCTAGTTCCAAGGACTTAGTCTAAAGTAGGTAACTGACTGAGTTGGCTCAATGAGAAACTCTGGGTGAGATTTTCTTTCTCCCTGCTGCATTGGAGCCTTATAGGACACACGCTGGTGCCACAAGGGGAGGGCCCATTTCAGGGTGAAGCCAATCCAGAGGAAACAGAATCAAGAGACGCAGAGAGAAAACAAGTCATGAAGATACCAGCCGGGCCACCAAATCAAACTGGGCTGGAAGATCTCCCCGTGGGTCTCTCATCTGCATTTTAAAAAAGAAAAAAAAAATCCCTTTTATACTTAAGTCTGTTTGAGCGGGGGTTTTCTGTCACTTGCAGGACCTGCCCTCAAAGAGTTAACTCCAGCAAATGTGAGAGTCTTAGCTCTGCATACTTAACACTTCCCAGCTGAAACACACTCATTTGAGTTTGCACTACTTTTTACTGCTAACAATATAAACCTTTTTTTTAAATCAAAAATTGCTTACAGTAAAAATCATTATCTTTACTCTGAGTGCCCAAAATATTTTCAGAGAAGCATTGGAAAGAATTTCCAAGCGAAGTTTACAATGCAGCCACTGAGCCAGCTCTGTTTAATAGAACAGTTCAATTAAATTCTAATTAAGTTCTGATCTCTTGTGTTCCAATTAAGCTAAGCCAAAGGCATGGCTGAATGTCAAGGAATTGCTTAAGAACATCAACCTAACTGTAATGTTTAATTTTTATGATGATATTTATCTCTCAAACTTAATTTATTCCTGTGGAATACAACCAGTGCATGGTAGAACAGGAATGGGACTGGGGCCTTTTAACCAACCTTTTGTCTAAAGAGAATGCTGAAGTTCTATTTTAACAATTACACAGTTGGTTTCCTGCCATAGAACCTTTTTCCCCCTCCAACTCATGTAGACTCTGGCCAGCCCAGGGGCACCAGGGAAGGCAGCTATAACTATATTAGGAAGATCAGAAAGGTCAATGTCAACGCACATTCGGCAAGAAGGTGGCAAGTCTTTGTAAAAACTCTACTCCCCCAGAAACCCCTTTCTCAGGATTAAAATCATTTGCAAACCCAGCTTCACAGTCATGCCTCCAAGAAACCAAGGGGGCTGGAGCGTCCCCATAAGGCCTGCTCTCTGCTTGGAGAAGGCATGTCAAGGCCAGTGTAAATAGAAGCTTCTGGCAGAGGCTCTGATGATATGCCTGTCCTGATCCATCGCACTGTCCCCACCAGACACTGAATTTATCCTTTCTCTGTCAACCTGGAGCCATCTCTCCTCCCTCTGGTTTTTTGCTTGCTCACATTTGCCTTTCTCCTTCAAGCACAATTCTCAGTAACAATGGCTACAACTTGCTGTACTTAACACACACCAACTCATTCAATCGCCCCCGACAACCCTGGTGAGGCGGGTGCTATGATTATCACCCTCCCCATTTAACAGATTAGAAAACTGAGGCTCACAGAGTTTAAGGACTCTTCCTTGCTTTGGCCAACATCATGTGCAAAACTGACACTACGGGTTAATCTGATGGAGGATGACATACCAAGTGGAACAAAGATGATCCATCCCAGCTGAGGCCATCCTAGACCAGCCAGCACCCAGTCTACCTGGGAGCTGACCATAGACACATGAATGAACCCAGCCAAGGCAAGAAGAACCTCCCAGCCAAGTTCAGCCCAAATTGCTGACTTGCAGAATAGTGAGCTGAATAAATGGTTGTGATGTTAAGTGACTAACTTTTGAGGTAGTTTGTTATGCAGCACAAAGTTAACTGGTGCAGTGTATAATAACTGAAATGCAATTTACGGCCAAATGATCATGTTCTCCCTCATTGGCAGTTCGTTAAGACTGCTACCACTGCCATCTGGCATAAAGCCATGCTTCTGAAAGCAAGAGGACAAAGCTTCAGGCCACAGAAGCAAAATCCTGCCACAAAGCCACTGCCCTTTATTTTGTAAAAGAGCTGTGGGGTCACCCTCAGGTCAGAGCCTGTTGACTTTCTTTTTAAAGCTTTGTTCTTTGAGGATGACTTTGATTTTTAGAAACAAAAGCAACTCCCAGCCAAGTTTGGGAAATGAAGTGATCAATGCTCTTTTGTTAAAAAGAAAAAAGAAAAGAAGCATGACTGTAAAGTTATAATAAGATTTTTTTGCGTGGCTTACAAACTGGATCTGATAGCAATTCCAAGAGTCACAATGGGAAATATTTTCAGCACCCACTGCCTTATCGCCAGGAGACATGGTAGGAAAGAATGCCGTGCTCTGGAGTTCAAAGCTTGGCCCCTCCCCTTAGTAGCCACAGGAACTTGGGTACCTCTCTGGGCCTCAGTTTCCTCAATTACTAAACGGAGAAGATAAAACCACCCACTCTCAGGGTTATTGTGATAAGTAAATGAGATCACAGTGTGAAATGATGCCTGGCATATAAGAAGTATTTGACAAATAACTGCCATTTATAAAACGATCACCATAGTTGGGTAAGGTCAGCCTTCCAACACTCACTTAGATGGTAACCGGTAACGGTGGATCATTACAAAACAGCCCCTCGCTTTGAGCCATATTTCATATTTTGTTACTACATTCCAAGATGCAAAATTGGGTTCTGCTATTTGGACCTATTTAAATGTCATGATATTCAATTAAATATAATAAGGTCAGGTTGAAAACCCAGTTTCCTCCACTTCTAGATATCTATACCAGCGAAACGAAAACGCACATCCACAAAAAGAGTTGTGTGCAAATGCTCACAGCAGCATTATCCACAATAGCCAAAAAGGAGAAACAACCTCCAGACAAAATGTGGTATCCCCATACACTGGATTATTTGGTAACAAACAGGAAGTACTGATACCTACTACAACACGGAACCTCAAAAACATTGCACTAATAAACCAGATGGAAATCACACATATTGTGTGATTCTATTTACAGGAAATGTTCAGAAAAGGGATCTACTTTCTATAGGTAGATCAATGGTACCTGGGACTGAGAGTGGGAATGGAGAATGACTAAAATGGGCAGGAGAGATTTTTTTGGGGGGGTGATGGAAATGTTCCAAATTTAGATTGTTGTGATAGTTGCAAGACTCTGTATATTTGCTCCACTTAAAATGAGATTTTTTAAATCCTTTTTTAAAAAATTATGGTAAAATACACATAACATGTAATTTACCATCTTAACTGTTTTTTAATATACAGTTCAGTAGTGTTAAGTACATTTGCATTTTTGTACAACCAATCTCTAGAATTCTTTTCATCTTGCAAAACTGAAACTCTATGCCCATGAAACAACAATAACTCATTCTCCTCTCCCCTATCCCCTGACAACCACCATTTTACTTTATACCTCTACGAATTTGACTACTTTAGGTACCTCATGTAAGTAAAATCATACAGCATTTGTCTTTTCACGACTGGCTTCGCATAATGTCCTCAAGGTTCATCCACGTTGCAGCATGTGTTAGGACTTCCTTCCTTTTTAAGGCTGAATACTATTCCACTGTGTGTGTGTGTGTGTGTGTGTGCGTGTGTACATCCACATTTTGTTTATCCATTCATCCATTTATGCACACGTGGGTATAATGAGTGGATTTAATGATATGTAAATTAACTTCAATAAAGAGGTTAAAAAGAGGTTTTATTTATACATCTTCCATTGACAGACTTTTAAGGTCATTTCCATTTTTTAATATTTCAAACAATGTTCCATTTAATGTCCTTCAGGGCAAGAGTTTTTCTAGTCACGGTACAGATTTAGGAGTGAAATTTCTAGGTTATAAATTATGTGCATTTTCAATTTTACTAGGCTCTGCCAAATTTCTCTCCAGGAGAAATTATATACTAGCGCATGAAAGTTCCCTTCTCCACAGCTTCATCCATTCCTCATGTTGTCAGACTTTTACATTTTTGCCAATCTGTGAGCAATGATCTCCCTGTGGTTTTGTTTTTATTTCCCTCGGTATTATTGAGGTTAAACATCTGATTTGCTTTCGGTTCTCTAAGTCTCCCTTTTTGTGAACTTCCTGATCATGTACTTTACTTTTCTATTGCGTGGCTCTCTTTTTCTCACATTGACTTGTAGGAATTCCCTACAGTCTGGATACTAACCTGTTACATATGTTCCAAGTACGTAGAACACATTAGTAGATGAGCTCGGCCAACTGAAGGCAGAGATCAAACAGGAGATGCAGGCCGGGCTCACGCCTGTAATCCCAGCACTCTGGGAGGCCGAGGTGGGCGGATCGCTCAAGGTCAGGAGTTCGAGACCAGCCTGAGCAAGAGCGAGACCCCGTCTCTACTAAAAAAAATATAGAAATTAGCTGGACAGCTAAAAATATATAGAAAAAAATCAGCCGGGCATGGTTGCGCATGCCTGTAGTCCCAGATACTTGGGAGGCTGAGGCAGTAGGATCGCTTGAGCCCAGAAGTTTGAGGTTGCTGTGAGCTAAGCTGACGCCATGGCACTCACTCTAGCCCAGGCAGCTGAGTGAGACTCTGTCTCAAAAAAAAAAAAAAAAAAATAGGAGATGCAAAGTTCCTGGACGAGGAGCTTTCCAGAGATTATGGGTAGCCTGGATGAGGGCCCCCGTGATATTCATTATTTCTATTCTGCAAGTGCTTACAACAGCACATAATAATAACAGTGAGTTGTTTACTGAGAACTCACCACGTGCCAGGTGCACTGCTGAGCAATTCCCCACACTTTCTAGCCTGGTGATCAGAACAAGCCAGTGAGGCGGATGTTAATATCACTGTCCCTCTTTCATGTGTGAGAAAGCTGAGGTTCGGCCAGTGAGGTGAGGTTGTTCAAGTGAGGGCTCAGCTGAGATTCCCACCCAGCTCAATCTGATTCTAATACCTTGTTCTTAAAAAATCTATTTTATAGAAACAATACATGTGCATAAAGAATCGGTCAAATAACATAAAAACAGCCCTAGCTCTACACCTCCTCACATAAAGGGTCCAAAAAACATTTGTTGAGTGAATGAACCAAGGAATCGTTGCCAAGTATATGTATCGACAAAATTTAGCAGATAGATAAAGGCAGCAAAGAAGGGAGCGGTTTCCCACCTGAGGCCCACCGAAGACAGAGGAGGAAGCTCACAACCAGAGTCCCAAGTGTGAAAAGAAATGTAAGCGGGGCTTTTCATGGAAGTATTGTTTAGGAACCTGCAGCCTCGAGGCCACATGTGGCCTTCTGGATCCTTGAGTGAAGCCTTTTGACTGAATCCAAACTTCACAAAACAAATCCCTTTATTAAAGATTCAGTCAAGGGGCTGCACTGGGGGATCTGAAGGGCCACATGTGGCCTTAAGGCTCACAGGTTCCCCACCCCTGGTTTAGAATGTTGAGAAATTAGAAACGTCTATGCCCAATAACAGGTAACCAGTTCAGGACGTCAAGGTGAAGCTCCGCTATGAAAGTCCATGTGGCTGTTACTAACAGTATAAGGAAAGACGTTTCTGATCTACTGCTATGTCCAAAAAAAAAAACAAAAACAGCTTGCAGGCAGTGAGTATAATGTAAAAAAAAAAAAACAGTATTAATATGCAGTAAATATGAAAGTACATGTGTATATGAATTTTCAAAACCCTAGAGAGATTTTAAACACATTAACAGGGCTATGACCAATGTGGGTTTTTGTGTTTGCTTATTGGTAGTTTCTAATTTTGCTACACTGAACAAGTAGCACTTGTGTAATAACTACTCTTCCCTCAAAAAAAAAAAAAAAATTCAGGCATGGTGGCTCACTCCTGTAATTCCAATACTAAGAAGCTGAAGCAGGAGGATCACTTGAGGCCAGGAGTTCAAGGCCAGCCTGGGCAACACAGTGAGACCCCATCTCCACAAAAAATTTTTTTAAAAATTAGCCAAGTGCAGTGATGCGTGCAGCTGTAGTTCTAGCTACTTGGGAGGCCGAGGCAGGAGTTTGAGACCACAGTGAGCTATAATTGTGTCACTGCGCTCCAGCCTGGGCCACAGAGAAAGACTCTGTCTCTACAGAAAAAAAAAAAAAAAAAAAAACACCGGAAAACCCAGAGTCCTTTAAAGGAAATTAGAGTCAAAAGCCAGCATTCCCAAGAACAAATTCCAAGTCCAAAGGCCAGGTGAGGCAGATCAGCATCTGGATCCAGGGTGAGGGAATGCAATCTGGTGGGGAAAGCAGGGGGAGAGAGCCCAGGAGCCAGTAGGACACTGCTAACAAGGCTTGCAAACAGCCTGGGCGTGCGGACAGGTGGACTCCAGCCACCACTGCTTGGGTTAAGAGGCCACTTCCTGTAGTTAAGAGCTGAGGCTTAGACTTCACAACCTCCAGAACTATGAGAACTAAATTTCTGCTGTTTATAAGCTACCCAGTGCTGGTATTTTGTTATATAGCAGCCCTAACAGACTAAGACACTACGTGAGCAGATGGATGTGTCAGTTAGCTTGATTGTGGCAGTCATTTCGCAATGTATAGGTATATCATATCATCTCATTGTAGTCCTTACTTATACACAACATTTACTTGACAATCACGCCTCAATAAAGCTATAGGAAAAAAAAAAGGCACCTCACAAACGGTAGCAGTTGTGTTCCCAAGGGTATGGTACAAGGGGCTTCAGGTTGTCTTGCTGGGCCTGAGGTTGAAGGGTGGACAGACAGCAAATAGCTAAGAATTACAGACCAGGAACTCATAGGAGTAGTTAGGAATACAAATCAGAGGTAGCCAGCTGGTGAAATCTAGCTCACAGATGTGTTCTGTTTGGCATGTTGCATTTAATTTTTTAAAGTTAATTGTCAACACTTAAAATTCAGACTGATGGCCAGCGCCGTGCCTCATGCCTGTAATCCTAGCACTCTGGGAGGCAGAGGCAGGAGGATCACTTGAGGTGAGGAGTTTGAGACCAGGCTGAGCAAGAGCAAGACCCTATCTCTATCAAAAACAGAAAAAATTAGCTGGGTGTGGTGATGCATACCTGTAGTCCCACCTACTGGGGAGGCGGAGGAAAGAAGACCCCTTGAGCCCAGGAGTTTGAGACCAGCCTGGGCAACATAGGGTGATCCTGTCTCAAAGTAAAAAAAATTGAGACAGTTCATGATAAAATCCAGGGGCTTGTATGGACAACTCTGAAGACGTGGCCACACGGAGCCCGTGGTCCTGCAAGGCGACAATCGGCAGGAAAGGAGAAGCACGGCAGCTGCCTCCTCTGGGTCCCGTTGTTACTCCAGGCACGTCTCATTACCTGCCTGGCCCTGCAGCCCTTGGAATGGTTCCCCCTTAAGATGCACAGGGTGGATTCACTGGGTGTGGTAGGCTGCGGAATGGCCCCTCAGAGATGTCCATGTCCTCATCCCCGGAACCTGTGACTATGTTACCTTATGCAGCAAAAGGACTTTGCACATGTGATCAAATCAAGGATCTCGGGATGGGGAGATTAACCTGGATTATCCAGGTGGACCCAGTGTAATCACGAGGGTCCTGATATGGGAGGGAGCAGGGTCAGAGTCTGAGAAGGAGATGTGAGGACGAAAGCAGAGGTTGAGTGACGCTACCACTGGCTGCGAAGATGAGAGAGGAAGGAATGCACCTGGCCTCCAGAAACCGGGAAAGGCAAGGAGATAGATTCTCCCCCAAGTCTCCAGAAGGAATACAGCCCTACAGACCAGACCCACTTAGAATTTTAAACCCGAACACCGCAATGGGACAGGATTGTCCCACACAATCAAGAAGTGTCCTGCATCCTAAATATTTTTCAAGTATTCCACTGGTAAAAAAAACAAACTTGTGTACAATTATCTAAAGCTAGAACCTAACTCCTTTAACATCTGAATGTAATGTCTTTTTGGATGATTTTAATACACTTTGCTTTTTCCAGGAAAGCAACTATCACATATGTCAAGAGAAAATTGTATTTTGTTCCATTGAGAACATAAGAGTTTTCCACCATTTCAGAAAATCCTATCACCAAGGGCAACACCACTTATAGTATTTGAGTGACTGACGTAACACAGGCGATTCAGCTTGCCTTTTGTAGCTGTTGCATGCGTGGCGATTCTATATATAGGAATAAGCAAGTGACTACTTTGTATTTTCTAGTGTAGTTTTACCTGAGCATTTAAAAAAGAAAATGCGTATTACTTATAAATTACTTTCATTTTATTTCTTCTTTATATTATAGTTCACTAAAATATAAATGATCACTATGTATTTTTTAGAAATTACTGTGTAGATAGATGTGATAGCTTATCATGATAATGGCCCCTAATTAATCATACCTCCTGGGTCTATACCCCTTTGCACGTGACTTTGCTACATTTACCAGAAATAGAAAAGATAGAGTCTATTTTTTAGCTGCTTATGGATTGCTTTGACCAATGGAATGCAGTAGAATTACTGCTGGAGTTCCAGAAGGCCTACACCTTGCACTTCTGCCTTTGTGCTCTTGGAAAGCTGTCCTGAGACCGCCCCACTGTAAAGGAGCTGGTGTGGCCACTGGAGGATGAGAGGCCACACAGGCAAGAACCCACGTGCCCCAGCCCACAGCCAGCACCAAGGCCCCAGACACGTGAGTGAGGCTGAATTGGACCTTCTAGCCCAGCGCTGTCATGAACGTAGCCACACGAGCAAGCCCAAGTGAGACCAGCAGGACCGCCCAGTCAGCCCACAGAATCATGAGAAATAACAAATCATTGTTATTTTAAGCCACAAAGTTTTCAGGCAGTTTAATATACAATGCAGCGATCAGGTAACTGAGGAACAGGTTATATCATCTAAGCATTTCATTTCAAGATAGCAAGAAGGGCACTATACAATGCTTTGACAAGGGAGCATTGGGCCCAATAGGGTGGAGGGTCACTGCTCCAATTATTTCCCTCTGTCCTTAAAATAAATAAAACTCTCACTCTTTACCAGCCAACCCGATGCAGCCTGCAAGGCCCTATGTGATACGGCCACTGCTGGGCTGACCTCGCCCAAATCACCTCCCATCTCTTTTGCTCTGCCCCAGCCAGACTGGCCTCCTTTTCTGTCTCTGGAATAGGTTACCACACTTGGCAGTACTGGGTCATTAAGTGAACTTGAATAGAGTTGTACTGGAGCATTTGGAGGCCAGAGTGCCACAATAAAGAGAACGAGCCTCAAAAAGATGGAGGTGAAGTGATTCACCCGCATGTCAGGGAAAAGACAAGGGAGAAAGAGAAAATAACCCAGCGTGGGCAGCAGGGTCCAATACTCAGACTTGAAAATGTATTTATTTATAACTTCTATCTTTCCCGACTACAAAAGTAACTCATGTATATTTTAAAATTTTAAAATATTGTCAAAATACTGGAATATAAGACAGCAAAGTGCCCAAAACTTTCATCTTGTTCCCAACTTACATATGATTCTTCCTTTATTGGTTAACAGATTTAGACACTATTATCTGCATTCCGTTACCTCTGGCTTGGTCTACACATGCTGCATAAATCAGTGGACACAGGAAATATCTATACAATATCTATTGTTGGCCCACAGAAGTATTTCCACCAGCTATTTGTACAAAGCAATCATTTTCCATTCTTTATCTTTCACAAAGTATTAACGTATTTGTTTAACACAATATAAAATACTGCTAGCACCTGGCTAATTTCACAGCAAAACTATAAGGCCTGTTGACTTTACTTATAGATTGTTACTTTCATGTCATATGGATGTCACTTAAATCTTCTCTATGACCTTTTTTAGACATGGTTGAAAACAACCATCTGAAAAAGGGTTAAGTAAATCTATTTTGCTTGCTAAATTCATACCATGAAATGCACAGTACTGATCTAAGTCTCAGGCTGAGATAATTCATGGAAATTATATGCTTAAAGTTTATTCTCCCAATTGTAATCTCCTCTAAAAAATAAGGGATCGAAGAGATTAAATAATTTTGTTTAATTATTAAATAAGCTCTTATTCTGAGCATTTAGAAGAGTTAAGTATCTAAGGATGAACAAACTATTTGGTTAGGAACTTTATTAACTTTGTAATATTTAAAATAACATACATAAAAGAATCAGATGATGAGTGAATCAAAATAATCAAGCTGGCACAGCTTGTCGGGGACAGACCCAGGTTGGAAGCAGAGTCTGCCTGATTCTGGAGGATGGGTTTGGAACCACTGGAGATGTACCATGTTCTGCCTCATCAGTTTGCATAACACACCTACACCTACACCCACACACACCACACATCACACACCAGGCATGTGTACAGTCGGCCGAGAGCTTTATGGCATAATCACTCGGTGTTACCTCCTACCATCTCCCCCTGTGCTCTATCCCCCTGGCCTTCCTTGGAACTTCACAGTACTCACAGTACAGCCTGACGAAAGGCTGCCTGGCTTCCCACCCTTCTCCACAGCCTCCAGACCCATCCTTCACATCAGAATCCGCCCTCTGCTTCTGGCAAGCTTTAGATCGACTGGCAGCCTGGAGTAGTGGTCAAACTCTTAGACTCAGGATCCAGACTGCTTGGTTTGAATCCTGGGTCTGCTACTTCCCAGGTGTGCACTTGAGCTTCTTGGTTAAACTCAGTGCTGTATAGCCCTTATCTGTAAGATGGTGATAACAGTACCCACCTGCAAGGATTGTTGGGAAGATTAAATGAGTTCCTACAGATAAAGTACGTAGGATGATGTCTGGCACGAAGTAAGGGCTCTAAAAGTGCTAACACCTACTATTCTTGAATTCTAGCCTCTTGTTCAACCCTCTGGCTCTCCATTGTTTATGAGGCCCCTTTAATTTTTAGGGGATTTGCTCCTTGCTCTAGCTCCAGGGGGCCCAACAGACCTGGATGGCCTCCCCACGATCTTCCTCCCTCCAGAGGCAGCAGATCCAAACACTGCAGGTACAGTTAGTAAATCACCTCCTGCATGTCACAGCTATGGCAAACTAACAAAAACGTCACTGACCTCCACAGAGTGCTCGCATAACTTAATTCCTATCTAAAAAGTAGGCTCCGACTTTGGGGAAACCATATTCATTCATTCATCTACTACATATTTACTGGGTCTCTACTGTGTTCCAGGCACCGTGGGGGCTACATCGTAGAACAAAACAGAAAATAATGAAAGCAAATATAAATAAATAGTCAGCATGTTAAGGGCAAAATACAAATCAGTACGTATTCCTAAGCAACTTAATATAAATGCTATTTCAAGACATAATTTGAATGGCCCCAATGAACAATGAGTTACGCTGCTATGTAAGAGCCATTTGGATGCAAGCAGTTGTGGGTGATAGATAAGAATGCTCCAGTTATGCAGTTTTGGTGGGAGGCCAGTTATCCTCCAGTTTAAGCATCTATTCCCAATGACAGGACGTAAGGAACAGCTGAATCGAGAAAATGCAAATCTCTCGTGCAGATCTGGGTGATGGGCTTTCCACTTGGGTCTGACAAATGTTGAGATGGCAATAATATAATTTTTAAACCTTCAAAAATATTCAAAAATAACCCACAAAAGACTATGTGACTGGGGAGAGGGGAAATGGAAGGAATTAGATTTAATTAAGAAATCCTAAGTCCGGAAATGAAAAATGTTAATAGTAGTTTACCCCCCTTGCATATTTGTAGCATTCAAAATACTGAGCTTCCTAGCAAAGCGTGGAAGGAAGAGAGGTAGGAAACTAACCTTCCTGGGTGTCTGTGAGCATCATTAAATACTTTTCCTCTTCCTCCCAATGACAGCGGCGGCTCTGTCATCCCCTCAATAGTCAAGGAAATGGAGGCTCACAGATTACGGAAGTGAGGTCAAGCAGGATTAAGAACTCCAGTGTGCCTGACTCCCCTTAAAGCATATCCATTCTTGCAAGTGAACAGTTTTAAGAACCCACATTTTCTACATGCCTTGATCATTCCTGATAAAATTTAAACGGTACTGCTCCATTCAAGCACCTGCAGCAGTTGATGTTTAGACTGTTTTCATTTAGTCTCAGAAGCAGCTCATCTGCGGGATGTCAAATATGAAAAATGAGTTGGCACAAGGATGCCTCATTAATCTCTAATACAAATAGAAATTTTTCCGATTCTTTAAGAGCATTTTATCACTGCCTGGAGGCTGGAAACTGTTTGTAGCCCGCTCGTTACAAAATTATTTATGGGAAAATATTAGATATGCAAACTTCAATGTGCAATCTTAATTACTGCCCTTTCAGCTGATTTTTGCGCCCTATGAAAGGGTATAAATCAGAAGAGTAACTACCGAACAAATTAGACTAAACGCTACACAATGGAATATAGCTGCCCCAAGGTCAGGAAATCAATTCCCAACACCAGATCCACTCTTGCCGTTTCTCCTCCTTCGTTCTTATATCCCAGGAATGAAAAAAACAGAAGGGGAAGAAAAATAAAAATGACCTTAGCTCATCATTATCCTTCACCTACCAAAGGCTTTACTACTAGTCTGTGGTTTTCTGGAGGACAGGGACATGTCTTATCCTCTCTGTCCCCAGGGTCTGGCCCCATGATCAGCACATAGTAGGGCTTAATGTTTGCTGAACAGAACTAAACCTGGGTGACTTAACCTGCTTGCAGATATTCTTTACATGTATGCAAACAACGATCATTCCATTGTACTCATTTCATTGTCTAATCGTTATATTCCATCCTTTGTGAAATCTAACAAAAAGCACAGCACACTGAGTATACTTTGGTCAACAGCAAGATAAGAAAAAAGCTATACAATCACTGAAATATGACCTCTGAAATGGTCTGGTCTTCTTCATTTAGCAGCAGAAACTGAAGCCAGAGAGACAAAGCCATCTGACAACGGCAGGGCCAGACTGAGGCCTGACCCCGCCCCCAGCTCCCTGACCCGCCCCCAGCCTTACTCCCTTTCCCCTCCGCCACGCCTTGCACCTGTTTAACAGCACATATAGGAGGGCAAGTTCCGTCATGAATAGTAGACAAGAATTAAGTTGTTAGGGAAAGCCAAATGAGCAAATAAAAACTAGGTAAGAATTAGAAGCAGTTTAGACTTTATAACCTCAGGCAAGTAGCAATCTGTTCTCCAGAAAATAGCTGTGAATGAAGAAAAATCTAGGAGCTGTTTAGAGGATGGCTTCCAACTCTCATTTATTGGGAGGGATGAAAGCCCAAGCTCTAGGGTCATCTGGGCCTTGGTTGGTGATGTGCTCTGTTGCTTCCTAACTGGGTGATCTTGAGTAATGCTCAACTTCTCTGAGTTCCTGGGCCCTCCTCTGTAATAGAGGGTTGATGAAAAAGAGGGTCTGGTTCAGACAGTTATTGTAAGAGTGAAACTAGGTGATATGTGGAAAGCATTTTGACCTGTGCTGAGGCACAGTGGACAACTAATCAATGAGGTAGCTTCTCTAACTTTTCATACTATTTTTGACAATTATCATAGCATAGTCAAACCGCAGGTGAGAGGAGAATGATTTGGATTTGATAGTCAGTACCTGAATCACTGACATTGATTTCACCAGCTTTTTCTGTTTATGGTCCCCTTCAGCAGAGTGCCCTCTTGTGTTAATGAAAATAGGGGATCTGATTATTGAGGCATTTCCTGGTTCAGACAGGACAACCAGGTCTGTAGCAGCAAGTCAGGAGAAAGAGGTGGGATTGAGGTTCCCTAGATTTGAATTCACCAGGCCTGTGTGTTGAAACTAGGCATTTCAGGCAGAGCAATATGAAGAAAGGCTTACAATGGAGTCTTTGTCAGGATGAGAGATGTGAAGCTCCCACCCGCTCCTACCCCCACGGGCTAGAGATGACGGCTGAACTGCACCTCCAAGGAAGAAAGGTTAGCCAATGCTGAGCTTTGGTCTTGCTGAGTGGGCTATGCAAGCTGAACAATTCTGTTCAGGATCTAGAGGGAGTCTGCAGAAGGCTGTGTGGAGAGGGGTGCCTGGAGAGGACAAACATGTTTCTAGAGAGGATTAATGAAGTATTGCCTTGGTAAGTGCGAACAAAACCCTCTTCCCCAGCTCCCCTTGAAAAGATCCATAAAAGAAACCTTCCTCATGAAATCACTGTGGAATTGGATGGTTTTCTGGGAGCTGGGACAAAGTCCTGACTTAGGCCTCTAGGTGGCCAAGGAACAAAAGTGAGGCCACTCAGGTAACAGGTATAACCCCCTACCTGGGAAGCACCTGTAGCACAGTAACACTGATGATAAATAATAAGTTAACATTTATCAAGTGCTTCTTGTGGTCCAGGGACTGGCCTAAGCACTTTGCATGAGCTACCTCATTTCATTAAGCATAATAATCCCATGAGCAGGTGCTATGATCAACCTCATTTTACTTATAAAGAAATGACAATGGCTCAGAGAGATGAAATGATTTGTCCTGGGCTGTGCATCCAGCTGGGATGGAGGTGGATTTCAAAATCAGGTAACTTTGACTCCAGAGTCATGATCTTTATTGCTATGCTATAAATCAAGGCCCAATTTACAAATTACTTGCATAATTAATATATGAGAGGGAGTCAGGCTGTGCCATTTGCCACCCACTGCTCTTCCCCACTGGCTAAACTCATGAAACAGATGGATGTTTTCTTCTTCTCTCTCTCCTCCAGGGCATTCCTCCAGGGATGAATCCAACAGAACAGCCTTCCCAGAAAAAAGAGAGCTGGGTTTTGGTCAAGGACATTGTAATAGTGATGCTTTCTGATATCTAACTATGTATTAATTTATTCAACATTTACTGAGGGCCAACTATATGTTCACTATGTGCTAGGCATTGGGTAGAGTATACTAGGCATTGAGTAGAGATACAAAAATAAATCAAGCCAGCTTCAGTGGCCCACATCTTTAATCCCAGCTACTTGGGAGGCTGAGGCAGGAGGATTACTTGAGGCCAGGAATTTGAGACCAGCCTGGATAACACAGTGAGACTCTATCACTACAAAAAAATAAGAAAAATTAGCTGGGTGTAGTGACACATGCCTGTAGTCCTAGGTACTCAGGAGGCTCAGGCAGGAGATCACTTAAGCCCAGGAGTTCAAATCCCACCACTGCACTCCAGCCTGGGCAACAGAGTGAGACCCTGTCTCAAAAATAAAATAAAATAAAAGAGAAATCAGATAGAGAATCTGTCCTCAAGTAACTTAATATATTGGGGGAGATAGACACATATAAAATTAAGCATATGTGGGTTAAGAATGTCTTAATTAAGGATGACTTAATTTGCCATAAAATGAGGAACAGATGAAATACTCCGAAATCTGAGAGCTGGGATCAATTACTTCTAGTTTGGGCCCAGCAGGGACTGGAAGCCTTGGAGAGAAGTCATGAGCTGAATTTGGAAAAACAAGCAGAACTTAAATATGCAGAGAAGAGGAGCTCCAGGATTTTTTTCTAAAAAAAGAAGGAACAGATGCGCAGAGGCCAGGAAGTGGGGGCTGGTACAGGGGACTCAGAGTGGTTCTGTTTGGCTGGAGGGTGCCAGCGGGGAAGGAGAGCAGAGGGACATGAGACTGGAAGGAAAAGACAGGGCAGGGCCCTGAAAGGCCAGGCTGAGGGCTACTGGCCTCGTTGTGTGGATCCATCACCGTCAAATGGTGTGCTGTGGCCCAGGGGTGTACCCCAAATTCTTCCTTCGTAACTGAGCTGCCCAAATTCTGATCAATGTCTTATAATGCATTTCTGCCTCAAGGAAAGACACAACTGTCATGGTGAGGACTGTGTGAGGAATGTTATGCTGAGTGGATCAAGTGGCAGGCAACTAGGGGGAGGTATAATGTGGGGTTATTAAGAAGTAGGAGGGGCAGTGTAATGTCGAGGCACTGCCAAAGAAAAATCGAGTGTTTGCTAGAACATGTGAGAACTTTGTCTCCTTAGTATCTACAAGTACCATCAGGGCAGTACGCAGGTCCTCTCGGACAGGGACCCCGTGCTGAAAAGCAGCTACTTGGGTGATATCATTAACTCTGAATGCTTTTATAGACCCTGGATGTGTCACACTGATTGGGCTTTGCACTGTAATTACTGTCAACCTTTTTAGTATAATTTTGAATCATTTAATCTGGATTCGAGCTCTGCCATGCAACCTTGATTACATTTCAAACCTCTGTCCCTCTGTTTTATCATCTGCAGAATGCAAGTAACAATAATAGAAGGAACCTTCCAGGGCTGTTGTGAGGATTAACTGAAATAATGGATGACAAGGCACTTACAAAGGGCCTGGCACAGAGCAAGTGCTTGGCCAATATGAAATGTTGTTGTTGTACTCTTTTCATGTGGGTCATCCAAATTCTAGAATTCAAGACTGTGCAGGGAACACATACACCCAAAATATCTTGTGAACTGCAGAAAAGAGGGAGCCTCTGTGGGTATCTACAAGGGGGTGCACCAGGATCAGAACTATTTATACAGGTAACTGGCTGCCGTGTGATAATGTGTGCTATTTACTGAGCACTTACTGTGTGCCAGACCTCTCCGGAAGCAAGTTACATGCATGACAGTTGGCATGAAGTGGGATAGGGAGAGGCCAGAGAGGGAAGATCCATCCAGAGCCAGATAAGGGGTGAGGACAGCTTTCATCAGCACATATGAGAAACAGGAGCAGAGGACCCAACACCCGGTGGCTGCCAAAGGCACAGGAAAAGCAAGCTGGGAGGCCAAGCAAGGCGGAAAACCTCTCTGGAGCCCCAGTGGTCAGACAGATGGCGGCGCGTGTATGAGCACAGCTAGGTGGCGTGGCTGGGGTTGGGTAAGTGACCCAAAACACAGGCTTTCCCTCCCTCCCACAGGGATCATTTTGAGAACAACTTGATGGTACTGAGATAATGAGCTGTCCTCTGATAGAAATGAATTATTGAGAATTTAAAAATAAAGAAACCCTGCCAAACAACTGACCTCAAAACATTTTTCTTTCTTTGCTTGGTGAAGCAGGCTGGCCATTCCGGGAAGCAGAACTGGAAAGATGAAAGTTTCCAAATACTCTTTGGGGGGACCTAGAACAAACAAACAAAACTTCCCACTGTAGATCCCAAATGACCCAAGTTTATCTGGGAGAAATGTTTACTTCTGAGCCAGAAAAAGGTACCGTCCGTTCAGTAACATGACCTGAAACGTTACATTTTGCTCCAGACTGCTGAGTTGGGCTGTATTACTAAAGAAACTTAAAACGTCCCTCTGAGCCTCTGCAGTCTGGCGAGGATGTAGGCAGGATCCTATGTAAGGCCAGGTTCCCAAGGCAGGAACAGCAAGGAGGCCAGTGTGGCCAGGGGGACAAAAGCAAGGGAACCATATTTTATTTGTGGTCAGCCCAGGCCCAACACATGCTATCAGAGGGCACAGAACAAACCAGTAGGAAGGGGCCTGGCACCAGGGGGGGCCCAGAGAACCGGGACTCAGTTCTGCAGCCTCCACCTCTAGCTTCCACACACACGGCAAGGCAGCGTGATGTTTTCTTCTCCTTTTTACATTTGTTTACCCTTCTCTCTCCCCTCTTTGTATTTAGTGTAGGATCAAGGTATGCTTGTTGTCACTTACTATCTCTATTACATTTTAACCTTACAGATAAATCAGTGGAATAAAGGACACTTCTCTTAAAAATAAAAATTAAAACAAGAACTTATTTATGTGGTCTCCCTGAGGTATATCTGTCCACTCTCATCCCCACCCTGTGGTTTCGCAATGTTACAAACCCAAAACTACAAAAGATGAAACCTCACTACCTTACTTACACGTTTTTGGATCGAATGTTTCCACTTTATCTTCAGGACAGGGTTTATATGAGGTCACAGGGAAATGCGGAACTGGAAAATAGTGCTCTATATTGAAGCCACGGAACAGCATTTCCTCCAATGGTGACGCCTGGGGGTAGGTCAGGGAGGGAAGTCAATTCACATAAACAGTACAAATAATTGTATTTTCTCTTATAACCTTACAAAGGAATAAAATTCTGTATCAGACTTTAGGTTCAAAGGAGGCACACAGAACATAAATCTTTGTCTGCCTTCCCCCTGAGACACCTATAAATGACAGTCAAGGTATAAACCCCTAACAGAGAAAAGAATCGGAGGACCATCTGTAAATGAGAGATTTGCAAATGTATCCAAAAGAAACAGGGATGGAGCCTGTTTCGATAAGTGCGAGGGGAAGGGAGCCACAGGAGCAAAGTGCCCCAGAGGACAGACGTCCATCTCCCCACCAGAGTCTCAAAAGGGCTCAACACTCAGAGTTGACAGGCATCGCAGGGCGGGAATGAGACAGGAACAATAACGCAGGGGTTAAGTGGAAATCCAGCTGGGCTCCGCTGGGCTGCTGTCCACCTTCCCCACCTCTGCTTCGGCCCCCCAATATACATGACGCTGTTCACACCAGCATCTTATTATATATCCAGCTCCCTCTCTTTCCAATGACTCTTCTGTAAACAAATGAAACAAACAGCCCTGGTAAGGAGCAGAACTACTTAGAACTACGTAGGGTACCATGTTGGTGGCTGAAAGAAAAAAAAAATGATTTGGAGAGACCCCCTGCCCAATCCCAAATACTGACTCTCTACCTGCTCACTCAGAAGAAAAGTCTTCCAGGGAACAGTCACTCTCCAGGGGCTCCCAGTCAGCGTTTTTCTGTTCATAGAAGAGACCCACCCAGAAAATAAACCCACATGTAGCAGAAGAAAACTGCACCAGCTGCGATGGTTAATTTTAGGTGTCAATTTGACCAGATTAAGGGATGCCTAGATAGCTGGTAAAGCATTATGTCTGGGTGTGTCTGAGTGTTCTGAAGGAGATGGCATGGGAGCCACTGAACTGAGTGGGGAAGATCTGCCCTCAGTGTGAACAGGCACCATCCAATCAGCTGAGGGCCTCGAAGAAACAAAAAGGTGGAGGAAGGGTGACTTCTTGCTCTCATCCAGAGCTGGGATGCCCTCCATCTCCTGCCCTTGGACCTCAGAGCTCCAGGTTCCCTGGCTTTTGGACTCCAGGACTCACACCAGTGGCTCCTGAAGATCTCAGGCCTTTGGTCACAGTCTCAGACTAATAGTTACACCATCATTTCCTCTGGTTCTGAGGCTTTCGGATTTGGACTGAGCCACACCACCAGCTTCCCTGGTTCTCCAGCTTGCAGATGGCCTATCACGGGACTTCTCAGCCTGCACAATCGCAGAGCCAATTCCCCTGATAAGTGCCCTCTCACCTCTCTCTATATATATATCCTATTGGTTCTCTCTGGAGAACCCTAATATACCAGGTACAGAGAAAAATTCACTCAGGCCTCCATGTTAAATTTCGAATAAACAAAGCTCTCTACTCAGATCAAGAAAATAAATAGCATAAAAGACAAAGATCAGATCTATAAACAGAACAACTGACCCTGGAAGAAGCACTAATAATTCAGGGAACAGAACTGTAATTAGTATTTGCAGAGAAATTTGGAAAACAAGTATATCCATAAAGCAAGGACAGGATGCTATGAAAAAGGAACAATCACAGAACAAGAAAGATGTTTCAGACACTGAAATCCTACGTCAGGGGCAGCTGCAGTAATGGAAGTTACCAGAAGTCTAGAGATGTAGGTTTTGGTCCCATGCCTGTGACCTTGCTCAAGTTCCTTCACCTTTCAGAACCTCGCTTTTTAAAAAAATTTTAAACTCCATTAAGTCCCTATTTAACTCGAAGGTAGACTTCCGGAGGGACTCCCTTCCTGGCTGCCTCGTCCTTGGCCCTCTCTCCTTAGCACAGTCTTCATCTTCCTCCCCACTGGCATGTGCAGAAACCTGCACTACCTGCAACTGTCCCCCACGTGGATGTGGTGTAAAGACTTTTCTCACCCAGGATCTCATTTGGGCCCCACAGAGGCCCTGTGAGTTAGTCAAGGATTATCTGCCCCATTTCATAGATGCGGAAACTACGGCTTAAAAAGGTCACGTGATGCCCCCTAAGTCGCAACACTGGTAGTTGAGTTAGGATTGGCCCTGAGTTTCTGGTTCTAGCTCCAGTGCCATCCCTTTCCCACCTCCCTAACTCATGACACTGTCTGCCAGCCCCTGGCCGTCGGTCTGTTCTCATTTTAGAGCCTTTTCTTTAGGCTGAAGCCTGGGCAATACTCACAGAGATCACAGCTTCTTGTTTGGCTTTGTATCCTTCTGGAAAGGGAGGCTGCTCAGCTTCATACTCTAAAGAGAAGGGGGAAAAAATCCTCAATCCCATACTTCACTGCAGTTTGCGATGCATTTCCTTTTCTTTGAAAGAAACATTCTTAAATTTTATTTTGGTTGGTGGGATGCAGAAATGAAAAACAAAAACTGGCCATTACAGGTTAATAATTAATGTGAACCACCTTATTTAAAACAGGTAAGAGATGATCATCAGTCTCTCACATGAAGGAATCAAGGCTTTATCTAACAGTCTGAGACTCTTTTCCCCAGAGGATACAACTTCAGATTATGCCCCAATATTATGACAACTACAAGGAATAACGGGAGGAAGAGGACGTGGGTGGTCAAGGGAAGATGGACTAATGCCAATAACAGTCTACACAGGTTCTACAGGGAAGCGACAACTAGGGCTGAGAGAGGGACAGAAAATACGCATGGGCTGTATCAGTTACATTCCTAAAACAAAGACTGGTAAAAATATTTCTGGAAACAGCAATGGTTTAAAGGCAATTGCATAGTCACTTGCAATTGGAATGAGGAACAATAAATTTCTGGGCAACACGGTATTGATGGGATACAGTTGTAGTAGACACAAATTTTATTCCATTACCTCATTACTTAATCAGGTAGTATAGCATTTCTCAACCCCTCAACTTTTTAACTCCTAAGTATCAGGCTGGGGACAAGCACAACAGGCTTATAAGCAACCGTGATTCCCAATGCCAGCTGTATTAGTTTTCTATTGTGGCATACAAATAGAAATACACATTTAGTGACGCAAAGCAACATGAATTTATTATCTCACAATTTCCTTGAGTCAAGAGTCCGAGAATGGGTCAGTGTCTCAACAGGCTGAATTCAAGATCCACGGCTGGTGATCTTATCTGAGGGTTGGAGTCCTTTTCCAAGCTCACTGGTTGTTGGCAGAACTCAGTTTCTAGCTGTTGTAGGTCTGAAGTCCTTGTTACCTTGTTGGTTGTCACCTGGGAACCTCCCTCGGCTCCTCGAGGCCACCCTGAGGTCCTTGCCATGGTCAACGCACAACATGGTGCTGCTACCTTGAGGTTAGCAGGAGAGTCTCTTTTGTTTGAAGCTCCCTGGCTTCTGACTTCTTTTAAGGGTTCTCCTGATTAGGTCAGGCCCACCTATGATCATCTCCCTGATTTAAAAGTCAACTGATTAAAAACTTTAAATACATACAGAAAAATCTTTGCATAGCAACACCTAGATTTGTGTTTGACTGAATAACAGAGAAGTGTGTGCACTCGGTGGCCAGAGTCTTGGGGGCCACCGTAGAATTCTGCCTACCGTACCAGATGTAGCTCTACCACTTTCGTTTTTCCCTCTCAGGCTAGCATGTATATTCATCCTTTTTTCCCCACTGTCTCGAGAATCGTTGATAGAGTTTGAAAACTGTTGATATGGGCTTAAAATCTATACATTTATACTTTTGTCTGGTTACAAGAGCAAGACATACTTACTGAAAGTTTCAAATACTACAAGAATGCCTTATGTAGACAGTGAACGTTGCACAGTATTTTCAATGTATTTACTAATATATGGATATAATATACAAGTACATTTGTTTGCTTTAAATCATCCAGACTAGGTCAAATTGCCCAAGCATAGAATCTTATAACTCACATTAGTTTTCCCTTACTTGAAATTTGTACAAATTAATGATTGTATTTGCTAATAGACTGGATGTTTTGTGAGGGAAGTGGCTGGATCTGTTTGTGCTCACCATTATATCCCCAAAGAATACATGCTGAATGAAGGAATGAAGGAATGACTGAAAGGGTGAACAAAACCAACAGTATAGCAAGTTGCTTTTCACTCTATTCATTCCTTCATATTTGTTGAGAGCCCATTACGTGCCAGAAACCATCCTGGGTGTTGAATGTTGGACCTCTTTCAATGCTGCCACATATGTGATGTGCCACATCGATTTAACCAGTGTACTCTTAGCGGGCATTTGGGTTGTTTGCAATGTATCATTATTATAAACAATGTTGCAATGAGCATCTTTATGTGTACCTACACATAAAATACATAATAGGTATATATATCATTGATCCAAATGCAGGTATTTTATAGGATTAATTCTTAGATGTGAAATTTTTCTGTCAAAGGAGAGAATAATTAAAAACTTGGACCAAACTGCCAAACTGTTCTCCAAAAAGTTCCTAACAATATATATTCCTAATAGTGAGGCTGCCTGTTTCTCTAGAGTATAATCAATCTTACACATATTTAAAATTATATTTAACTTTTATTTGTATTTCTTATTTGCCATTTATATTTTTTCCAATGAAATTGCTTAGGAGTTCACTTAAATTTGATGGAAAAGATATAAACTTATTCATTATATGACCACAAAACATATACAGTTGGCTGGGCTCACGCCCAGGTGGTGGCTCACGCCTGTAATCCCAGCACTTTGAGAGGC
>CAUYRT010028364.1:0-17354 GCA_963574885.1 Lepilemur ruficaudatus
TCAGCACCAACATAAATATTTCAATGCAATATTAAAAACAACAGCAACAGTAATTAATGCCAGGATGAACAAAATACCAACATTTTAAGACAAGATAAGTAAGTAGCAACAGTGCTGTTCCAAACCACATTGGTGCCTAGGGCAAAAAGAAAACTTAGTAACAGTGACTATATTTTAATAATTTTGATATTTTACTCACCATGGATTTTTTGCATAAATTTTGAGTTTAAAAATATTGCATTGAAATATGGATTTATATCGATCACTGAGTTTTAGCCTTTTGGAATTTTGTACCCAAAGCAAGTGCGTCCCTCTCCTAACCCTAGCCTGGCCCAGCTGTCCCCAGCATCATACCATTTCGCAGGGCCTATTGCCCCAGGACCCTGTCTCGGCCTCTTCCTTGGCAATCAGAATTAACTGTCTAGTGCTTCATTTTTCTAGGCCCTGTTCAGTTCATCTATACTGAGTGTTAGCAGAAGATTCATTCTCTCAAACATTGACAACTGAGCAAAAGTGTCCTAATAACACAACGTCTAAAGCCAAATGAATGAATCTCTCATGGTGGAATGTTGCTCCGTTATTCAACAAATCTTTATGAAATGTCCGGAGGTCGTGTGTCTTGTGCTGGTATTGAGGATGCAGAGATGAGGAGATCCTCCCTGTTGTGAAGACCTCCCAGCCTCGGGAGGAAGCCAGAGTGTCACAACCCAGGGGGAGCAGTGCTCTAGGGCAGTGACAGGACAAGACAGTGGCTTTTGGGTCCAGCCTTGGGAACCAGGTGAGTCTTCACAGAAGAAGAGATGCTTGAACTCTAAAAATATCAACTGCTTTACTCTCTTATTTTATTTCATATATGTTCATTGTACAAAATTAGAAAAGAGAAAATATAAAGGAAAAAATAAAAATATTTATATTTACTCTCACACCCCAGGTACGACTATTAACTTTCGTTAGCATTTAGGTTAATTTTGTTCCAATTTCTAGCTGCATTTATAACAGGTATATGTGTACACTCACATATATGTCCAAAATATAGAACTGTTACAACTTCCTACAGTTGTCTTCACCTTGCTTAGAGCCCCCATTCCAAGTGATGGAGTTAAAGAGAAAAAAACATAGCATTTCCACTCAAGTAATGCTGTGTCTTAAAATAGTTCCACTTTGTAATAAATGTTCAATCAATGTTCAAACTCCCCATTGGTACTTCTCTCTCCTTTAGAGTAGATGCCCCTACCTGCTCCTTCCACGGTGCTGGATGCAGGCATTCACGTGCCTGTCCTCTGAGAGGTGGGGTCTGCCCTGGCCACTGATGAGAAGTTGCATGTCCTGCTTGGTCACCAGGAGTCATGCACTGGAGTCCACTGAGCTGTGTCTGTGTCTGTCTGGTCTGGGTGTGCTGAGGGCACCACGGCTGGGGAGCACGAATCCTGTCTCTGCCTCATCCTGACCTCAAGCTAGCACTGCCATGTACACCAACTTGGTACAAAGCAACTTCCCTGACATCACTTAGTTTTACGGCGGGAGAAGAGTTTGGGGAGATGGACACAGGCCAGACCAGACAGCCTCACGTGGAAGAGGAGGAGTTTGGGTCTTACTCTTAATGCAATGGGAAGCCAAGGGAAGGGTTAGGCAGATGATTGATGTGATGCAGTGCTCACATGCGTTGCTCTGTGAGAAGGGATTGGGAGAGACAGGAGTGGAGGTCGGCTGACTAGTAGGAAGCTATTGCACAGTCCAGGCTAGAGGTGATGGTGGCCTAAAACCGAGGTGGTGGCCATAGCGATGAGAGATAAATGTTGGAGATGGACCCTGCAGGACTTGCTGATGGGAGGTGGGAGGAGGCAAAGGGGATGTTCAGGACGACAAGGGGCAGGGTGGACGGATGCACACTACTGAGATGGAGGAGCCTGGGGTGGGATCAAGGGTCCCTCCCTGAGTCTACTAAGTGTCAGATGCTCTTGAGATCTCCAAAAGGAGACACTGAGCAGGCAGCTGGGTGTGAGTTCAGAAAGGCGGTGTGGGCGCATCAGCACAAGGTGGACGCTGAAACCCACAGCAATGAATGCAATCATAATGGCTGACTGTGGGGAAAGGAGGAAGAGAATCCAGTAGAAGGACCCTGAGGAGCCCCCCACACTGAGAGCGTGGGTAGAGAAGGAAGGGGCAGACAGACAGGGTCAGGGGAGAACTGCGTGCCGCAATCCGTGAGGAGTGAGGACTCCAGGAGGAGGAGGGAATGGTGGACCGTGGGGTGCCGTGGAGAGGGTGACCGAGGGGAGGCCCTTCTGGGAAGCACCCCCCACTTCCCTGGGCAGTCAGGGTGCCTCTCCTACACACCTCCCATACCTCCCCAGTCCTAGATATCCTCTGTGCACACTCAGCCCATTGAACTTCGGTCTTGTTAGCATATCTGTCTCCCCGTCTAGCCTGAGAGTGATCCGAATTTACCCTTGCATCTCCTACTGAGGTAGCCCGGGGTCTGGCTGAGTCTAAGTTGCCGGGAAATGTTAAGAGAGTTAAATAGATGAATGACTGGTGCGAGTGAGGGGCTGTGACTGTCTGGGCAGGAAATGAGCAGGCAGACGCGGTTACCGTGGAGGCATGGGTATCGCAGGCACCCACGTCAGCACGCTGGCTCCTCCGCGTGAGAGAGGCTCTTACGGCCGCAAGGAAGGTTCAGCCTGGGAATCTGTGCTCCCAATTGTTGGCACTCATCGGAGACTCGGTGAGGCAGCTTGGCTACTTTCTGCTGGCAGACAAGGCCCAGGATGTGTGGCTGTCCTCGGCATTATACCAGTGTCCGTCCTACAACTCAGGGAGCTTCACATTGCAGTGACAGTGACTTCTTATCACTGTATCTCAGTGATGCAGAATGTTCCTCAGTTTCAGAGGCAACCTGCTGATTGGGGCAGAAAAGGTAGTGCCCCTGGTGGGTCAGTTCTGCAGTGCTCTGGGGTCACTGGTGGAGGGTGGCAGCCGGGGCCTGCTTCTCTGGCCCTCCCAATGACCTGATAAATCAATCCTCTGTATTAAATGCCGTTCTGTTTGACATACACAGGGGTTTCTCTTTCCTGCTCTCAACACTAACCGAGAACCCCACTCCCCATCCAGTCTCCTCAAGCACAGCCAGCAAGGAGGAAGGAAACAAGCATTTGACAGGGAAACAATTTCTTCTCCCTCTGTCTGCCCACCCAACTTCTCTGGGACACATGACCCAGGGGTGGCCTCACGAGAGGTTGGTTCCCTCAAATGGAAAACCGTGAAGGATAGGAGCCTGAATAATATATGCTGATGTAAGGGTCAAACAGGAACAAACAGGGACTCACAGATGAAGGTGAACAAGACAGCAAATAATTCTGCGTAGGACATTCTGTGCAGGCCTCCAAATTAAATTGAAATGGTGGGGACTGATGAAAGGTCCAGAGCGGGAATCGTGAAATGGCTCCTGGCAGCGGCCTCGATCTGTTCCACACTCTGTCATGATGCCATCGTCTAGGACTTATGGATTTTGCTTGTACTAGATTTATTATTAACATTATTATTTTAACTACAGAATTCCAAAAGACAAGACAAACCAGTGCCCGAAGGTTTCTGAAGAAGTGGTAGCAGCAGGAAAGGAAGGATTCATATGGTCCATTGCATGCAGCTAAATCTGCCTCATGGACGAAGGATGGTTAATAAAGGGTTCCCCAGGGGCTGGCTGTGAGCATCCGACCTCAACTTTTCTTCTGCTGTTGTTCTTTGTAAACACCCTGCCATTCAGACCACCCCCTTTGCTGCTTGCCTCCTCCTCCTTGTTCTGTCCAGCGTGGAGTGGCTTCCCCCCTGCTTTCTCCCAACCCACGCAGTCCAAACTTGGCAAGCCCCAGATCAAATCCTACTGTCCTTCTCAAGCTGCTGACTATCTACCTGACGTTGGTCTCACCTTCTCTGTGCTGGCAACACCCTGGGCTGGTCCACCCTTTCAATAGTTTCCTCCTGCTGAGTCATGACTCTGGCCGAGTAATGTTCATCATGCTGCTGAAATTTCTGAAAGGGAAACCAGCCCACCTGCAGCCCACTGTGCACACCCAGCTCTTTCCAGGCTTTAACTCCTTCAATCGTCCTTTCTACCCTTCGAAGGACACCAGGGCTCTTGGAGCTTAAATAACTTTCCCAACAGCACCCAGTTCATAATTGGCCAAACCAGGAGTGGGACTTGGCGGGGAACCAAGTCTGTTAGACCCTGAGATCTTGGCATTCCCACTCTTTCATGCTGTGTCCCCTGACGTCAGGCTGCTTTATGTAACTAGACAGTTAGCTCCTGGGGTCAGGGATCAAGTCCTGTCATACTGGCGCCCACCTCTGCTTGGAAGTGTTCTGCACATAATAGTTACTCAACAAATGTTATTTGGCTAATTAGAATTATAAGACCTTATAGTTACATAGTGCTTATAATGTAAATGTTTACAGTTGCCAATTTGTTTTCTGAGATAGGAATGCTGATTTAAAACTCCCCATTACACAGACGCAAAAAATCAGAAACAGCACTGAGGTTAAATAAATTTTTCAAAGTGACATAATAAGAAATCTTGGCCTATGATACTTAATTCAGTTTTTCTATCGATGCCCCAGGCACAAATACCACAAAGAGATATTTCTGAGGCAATTGGGAACATTTAATTATTGATACTATATTAGATAATATTAAGGAATTGCATTCACAGAAAAGTTTCCTATTTCTGTTGTAACAAATTGCCACAATATTTGTGCCTTAAAACAACACAGATTTATTATCTTACAGTTTTGGAGGTCAGAAGTCCAAAATGGCTTTCACTGGGTTAATGTCGCTTTCAGCAGGGCTGTGTTTCTTCTGCAGGCTCTGGGAGAGAATATGGGTTTTTTCATTTTAACATTTTTCCAGCTGTTAGCGGCCACGTTCATTCTTTGGCTTGTGGCACCTTCTTCTGTCTTCAAAGCTTGCTCTGTTTTCATCATCACGTCACCTACTTCTCTGTCTCCCGCTTGTAAGTACCCCTGTGATTACGTCGGACCCACCTGGCCAGCTGAGCATCACCTCTCATCTCAAGAGCCTTAACTTAATCACACCTGCAAAATCCTTTTGCCTGTATGGTATCATATTCACAGGGCCAGGGGATTAGGGCGTGTGTGTGTGTTTTATACAGTTTGCCACTGGAATCATTAATAATTTTGGTAAATGTGATAATGGTATAGTGATTATGTTTTTAGAATGACCTCATTTGTTATAGACGCTGACTGAAGAATTTTTAGTTAAATAGTGTGATGTCTGATATTTGCTTTAAAAATAAGCGAATGTCTCTAGAGAGAAGAATGGATGAAATGAGATTGGCAAAGTGATAATTATTGAAGCTGGGTGTTAGGTGTGTGGGGGTACATTTTAACTATCCTTTCTACTTTTGTATATATTTGAAATTTTCCATAATATATTTTTTAACTATAGATATCTTGAAAGTTTCCTACGTAACTCTCTCTAATCTCATTCTCCCTTCCTTCCTGGTGGTAACCACCACGTTGAATTTGGTGTCTTAACTCTCTTCCATAATTTTAGTATTATTATACATTGAATTACAGTATTACTACCCATTTAATTACAGTATTACTACACATACATGTCTTAAATGATATATAGAACTCGTTTGCACATTTTTCCATATTTATGTAAATAGTATCCTACTACACATTTCAATAGAGTTTTTGAGATTTATTCATGCTGACACATGGATAATTGTCGTTCATTCTTTTTTAGGTAATATATTCAACAGTATGGCTGTGTCTAAATTCATCCCTTATGTTGATGTGCATTGAAATTGTTTTCAATTTCAGTTACCACAAACAATGCCGTAATAGACCTTATAAATATCTCCTGCATACTTGTGTGAAATTCCCTTCAGGACACTAAGTTGTGAAATCGCTAGTTTATAAGGTATCTGTATCTTCCTCTTTACTGGATCTTGCTAAATATTTAATAATGAGATGATGCCAATTTATACTCTCCCAAGGTATATCAGATTTCCCATTTATATTCACAGCCTCACCCACATGTAGTATTTTAAGATTTAAAAATTTTTGCTGACCAAGTGAATGTTAAATAGTATCCCATTGTTTAATTTACAAATCCCTGATAACTAGTGAGGTTGAGCATATTTTCACTTGTTCAGTACCCTTTCATTTTTCTCTTTTGTGAATTTTAAACTGTGTCCAACCTAAAGCTCATCTCATCTATTGTATTTTTATTTTAATACTGTCCATGTTTCCAAGGATTATATTTTCCCTTTAAAAAATTTCAGCTTTGTCTTTCAGCATGCTAAACATCCCTACTTTAAAGTCTTGGCAGATTATGTGATTAATTTCATCCAGAGTAAAGTCACATTTTGATGGCTGACTATTGATTTTGTTGACTCTTTCTTAGATGTCTTTGTTGGTTTTTGAATTTAAGTGTGCAGGCTCAGTTTGAATGGGGGATTTTGTTATATGGGGTTTTTTTGTTTTTTTTTTCCTTTCTTTTTCTTCCTTGGTGCTCATCCCTTTCTATCTAGCATTTGCTGGTGGCTCCTTCTTGGATACTTGGGTTCTCAGTTCAGACCCAGGCCTTATTATGTCATTTCAGGGTTCCTTTGCCAAGGTGATAATGAGATCATTGCAGATTCAGCCATGGAACCAGAGATGGACTTGGGTCAGATCCTGTTTGTGAAAATATCCATGCCATCCTGCCTTAAGAGACTCATAGCTTGCTGAAAGCAAAAAGCTCTAGGTGGTAATCGATAGCATTTTTCTTTAGGCTCCTCTCATGCCAGGATAGCCCTGCATCATCCCCAGGCTTCAAGAAAGGAGCTTGGCTTTGGTCTGCTTTGCATAGAGCAAATTTAGTCTCACTTACCCCGCATATGCAAAAAGCCTGGCAGCCCCCATCTGGCCTGTCTTCAGCCCTACTCACTCTCTGTTTGCCACTTTGAATTTCTCTTCTGTTTCTAGTTTACAGAAAAGTTTAACCAATTTTCTAATCCAGCTATGACTTCTTAATTTCTTGGTTTCAATTGTATTTGTTATGGGTATGTGTCTAGAACAGAAAGGGTGCTGGAGGGTCCTGTAGTCATTGTGATTAGAGATAAAGGCTACTTTGTTCTGGGAGTTTGCTTTTTATATCCTGGGTACTTTCTCATAGGGTTGTTGTCAGGGGCCCTTGAGACATGATAGGTAAAATACTGAAGTCAGAATTTTGAAGACGCAATTCAGTTGTGCTCAGCACTGAGTGTTGCTGGTAAGTCTAATGTGAATCTGATTCCTGTTTTCTTGTGAGTAACACAGAAAATCAAACATACACAAAGACATATAGGTGCATGCACTCACATTTCTATTTGCAGGTATTTAGGATAGCTATCAACTTATTCATTCGTCTATCTATCCATCCATCCATCTATCTAATCATCTACGTGTGCATATCGGGTGTTTATATTTCCATTTGAAAGCATTTACCCTTTTCTTGGGATTTTCTTTTTATTCTTAATGTTCTGAAATTGCACAAGACTAAATCTAAGTGTGGATCTTTTTCATTCTTTCTTACTGATGCTCAGTGGAGCCTTTCACTCTGAAGGCTCATATTTGTCTAGCACTGGGAAAGACTCCTCTGTTTCTCTGTTCTCTCTTTTGATAAATGTTGGCCCTTCTTGATTGATTTTTTTGTGTCTCATATTTTCCTCCTTCTCTTTTTCTCACGTCTTTGTGTATTTTTGCTCCACGTTTAGGGAAACTCCTTGTGTTTTCTAATAGTTCTTTAAATGAATTTGTTGGCAAGCATATATACTTTTTTCTTTCCATGAAGTCTTTCTTGTTCTTTGACGGATGATTTTTCACGGTGGCTTGTTCTTGCTTTATAGGTGAAATACGTCCTTATCTCTCTCTAAGTATACTAATTAGAAATTTTTTTAAACAGTTTTCTTGTCTTCACCAGCTTCTCTCTTCGCCTCTTAGGGGACCTGCCATGAATGCTCACCTTCCTGCTGCTGGGTTACCTCAGCTGCCTGGAGGGGGGTCTTGGTCATCCTTCTGTGTTTGTACTTGAAAGACCAGGCTGAGTATCTGGCCCCAGAGAGCACTAGAGGCAGACTTAGCACCAGCTTCCCCTCTGGGATTCTGTCCTCAATGGGAAGACTGACCTGCTGCCGCCTGTCCCAGATCCGCTCTGGGCTGCGTGCAAAGATAGTCTGTCTTCCCTGCAGCCTTTCTGACTTGGGTCTCCCTTTTCCCTGGAGGACTCCAGGACTCCATCCCCTTTATAGTCTTCCAGAAACTTATCAAAATCTCTACTATTGATACACTCCCCCCTTCCCATTCTCAACACTTGACAAAATGTGTTTCATTCTATGCTTCCTAAGCCTGATGGGATTTAGGAGGGAGGGGTGGCAGGTAACTTAAAGTGTACACTCAATTCAGCACCTTGCAGCAGAGCATCAGCCGAACATCAACTGACTCTTTAAGAAAACCACTCTGGCTGCTATGTGGAAAGGGGCTTGGATGGATCCAGAAGTTAGAGCTCACAGTTCGGTTAGGTCCACCTGTTTCCCAGTGCAAGATGATGGGGCCAGGTCTGAACTGAGGGAATAGGGGGCAAAAAAAGAAAGATGTAGAAGGATGGGGGGATGTATTTTGAAGGTAGCACAGACAGAGCTCTCCTTTCACTTCTACTGAATATTTCTGTATTTGTGTGAGATCCTGGGATGAGAGGGTCTCAGGCGATGCATCTCAGAAAGCAGCATGAAATTGTGAATGGAGCATTGGGTTGGGACAAAAGCAAACTTGAATTTGAATTATACGAGTGATTTTGATAGACTATGTCATAGCCTTAGCATCCTCAACTAGAAGATGGGTTTACTACTACCTGCTTCTGTCAGTCAGGCAACAGAACTCCCTTGGACCACCCTAAAAAAGGGGGTTACTGCAAGAATACTAGCAAATGATCCTGGAAGTGGGAGATTGTTCAGAATCAAGCCCACTGATCTCTCCACACCTCCCTATGGCCCCAAAAGATTTCTGAATCATAGCATTTCCTTGTGGCTGTTACAGTGCCAGTTTGTGAGCCAGTTTGTAGAAGGAGATAGTCTGATTCAATTAGCTCATTATTATTGGTCTACTTGGAAAAGACCTTTCCAGCAGGTTGCCGATCATTGATTGAGAAGCCTTTCTCAGGTCAAGTGACCACTCTCACTAGTCAGGGGCCACAACTGTGCAAAGAGCAATGCAGCTTTCCTGGCCAGAGAGGATGCCACGTGCTAAGATAAAAAGGGACCCGGCAGGCATAAGTACCATAACTAACATAACCAGCACCTTATCTCTTAGGGTTGGTATGAATAGCAAATAAAAGAAGACATGAAAATACAGAGTTGGCAATAGAATCAGATGAACCCCACTGCACTAAAAAACAAACAAAACAACAAAACCTCACTTGCATTGTACAAAAAAGTGTTCAGTAATTTTTAGGCTCCCCAACTTTCCACAGTATGGGGAATCTTAATTAGCAAAAATTGTTGTAATTGTGGAAATGTAAGTAGGTTTTGAAATGTATCTAGAAATAAAGACTTGGAGAAACAAACACACTCAGGAACTGGGGGGAATTACTTTGTTTCCTTGGTTTTGTTTCTTTTTGAAAATTTCTATTGTAAATTTGGTGAGTTGAATTAATTATGCATCTTTTCTTTATTTTTCTTGAAGCTCCAAGTCAAAATATGATTTATATTTTCAGGACCATGACTGTTCAATATCTATTTCTAAATCTGTATGGTGAAAAACGTATATGGGAACAGAACCTGTTATACTGTCATTTAATTAATAAAGGCAGAATTCTCAGTTTTTCTACCATATGCATTCTTTTGTTTGGTTGCAAGGTAGGTGCTATTTTCTGCATTCCTTTTTAACTTTTAATAAGCTTCCTTTCTGTAAAGTATGGCTAATGTTGTGAAAGAGTAGCTAAAACATATTTTAGAAAGAAAAACAATCCTTAACTGAAAAATGATCCCAAGGAAAGGAGAAAAAAGAAAGCTACCAGCACACATTCACATAAATTTAACAATCCTTATGTGTTACTGCTTATCAGACAGAAAGAGAGGAAAGAGAACAGTTTCACTTTTTCTGATTTTGTAGGTTGTCACTCATTTCTTTCAATTTTGACTCACTAGCATTCCTGCCTCTGTAGGAAATTGGAGGCACATGGAGGTAAAACAGATTGTGGGGTCTGGAGACCTGGAATTGTGTATTGTATCAGTACTACAGTTAGGAGTTGGGGACATTGGGAAGGTCGTGTCCCCCTTGTGCTTCGACCCATCATCTAAGGAATAAGTAGGTTTGCACTAGGCCAGAGCTTCCCAGAGAAACAGCGTAACATTCCTGATCTGGGATTTGTGAATGTTTGATAACACTGAATCACATAATGAAAGGTTAATCCTTTTTTTCAACTTTCTTTCAGTACTTTTCTTGTATTATATCATGGAGAAAGCCTCAGTTTGATGCTGGTATGTCTTTAACACCTCTCTAACCCCTTACTGATTTTCATTTCTTAATAGAGCAAACCTTAGGCTCACAGTCATTGGCAGGCAGCAATGTCTAGCTAGAATTTGAAAATCATCCTCCTCACCTCCCATGGTATTTGATTTTAAGGTCATGTCCTAATTATGGCAAATGATCCTGCTATTCCATTTACAGAAATAATGTAATGTTTTCTTTTAAAATAAATGAAATTTAAGTTTTAAAAATATGTCTAATGAGTACAGTCATGCATTGATTAATGATGGGGATACAGTCTAAGAAATGCATTGTTGAGTGATTTCATCGTTGTGTGAACATCAGAGACTGTACTTACACAAACCTAGATGGTATAGCCTACTGCACCTCTAAGCTATATGATATAGCCTATTGCTCCTGGGCCTCAAACCTGTACAGCACATTGCTGTACTGAATAGTGTAGGAAATTGTACTTCAGTGGTAAGTATTTGTGTATCTAAACACATCTATATATAGAAAAGGTGATGCATTGTCCTATGACATTACAATGGCTATGGTGCCACTAGGCAATGGGAATTTTCAGTTCCATGTTAATCTTACAGGACCATCTTCATATATACTAGACCATCATTGGCTGAAATGTCATTATGTGGTGCATGACTGTACTATTATTTGTGCAAGAGGCAAACAGATTTGGCTGAAGTGGTCGAGCAGTATGACTGAAGGAAGAGAACACTGGCCTAGATGATCTCCAAGGGCCCTTGCGGGTGTCGAGCCTCAGCATTCTCACTTTTTATGCCCACTGCTTACTGTTTCTATTGCTAATACAAATACATTTTCAGAGAAGAACAAAACACCCCTACTGCATCCTCCTTATATGACAATTCACCTGGCTCTGTGGCCCCAGAGTCTTTCTATACCAAACACAGGAAGAACCTGTAGTTCAGGACACTGGGTAATAAAAAGAGAGAAAATAGTTACCTAAGAGTTTTAGGAAGGCTGTAGACTCCCAGTTAAATGTGACAAACTGAACACATTTATTTTGGCTCTCTCTCAAAACCCAACAAAAAAGACAGCAAATGAATAAAATATGTTTAAGCCTACAAGGGCAAGCAGAATGGAGACATCGGGGGGACAGAGATCCTAAAAGTGTATTTTCGAAGGTGGAGAACTGGTGGCTGAAAGGTCACTGGAACACGAGTGTCTGCGGAGAGAGGTACCAGGGAAAACCGGCTGATTCATGCTTCAGCACCTTGGAAAACTCAGGGATTAGAGACATCAGGGTCCTCTGAAGGCAGCAGCAGTTCTGCCATCAGAATGATTGCTGGAAATTCTGTCTAAAGCAGGGTTTCTCAGTCTCAGCACTATTGACATTTTGGCCTGGTTAATTCTTTGTTTTGGTGGCAGGCCCACGTTGTAGGAAGTTGAGCAGCATTCCCAGCTTCTACTCACTAGATGCCAGCAGTACCACCTCCCCAGTTGTGACAACCAAAAAGTTTCCAGACTTTGCCCAGCATCCTTTTGGGGGCAAGATTTCCTCTGGTTGAGAACCAGTGATCCACAGATCCCTCGCCCCTCCCTGAGCCAATGCAGCTGAGTCTGTTGCTTTTCCACCCCGATGAGGTAGCAGAGGTTTATTCTATGGATCCATTGGACCAGAGACACGCCAAACCTGGGAATAGGAGGCGCAGTGCAGGCAGGGGTAAGGCACCACCCTAAAAGCCACGGATCAGGTGAGGTCTACATACAGAGCCCTGGCCCTCTTCCCCAGCTCAGCTGATAGAACACTGCCAGGTGGCGGACTACCACCCAGGAAGGGGAGGGGAGAGGCATTTCTGGAGAAACTGTCCCTAGAAAAGACTTAATGTTTGAGGGCTTCCTCATGATACAGCCAGATCCTGCCCAGACTCCCTGTAGGAGCCTCCCATCAGCAAGCTCCAACCACAAACACAGATGTAACCAAAGACATATGCACACATAGACACACATGGATACATCACACATATACACACAGAGGCACATGTATGCACATACACATATATACACACACAATGCACACATGCCTACACATATACATACACACAGAGTTTCCAACTAGTCTTTTCATGCATATTCTCAAATATAAACTGACAGTCAAGGGGTTTTTGTCAGATTTTATGGTGACACCAAACAAACCTCAAATTTCAGTGACTTATGATAGTATTTATTTTTCACTCACTGCAGGTTGGCTGTGGCTTGGCCCCGGTTGGGTTATGGTTCGGTTGTGCTAAGCTCCAAGCTGAAAGACCTACATTTCCATATTGAAAGAGCCCACTGAGTACCTACTGCAATGAATTGTAAAGATCCACCCAGGAATATGTCAACCTGAACTTTCAAAATTCTTGAATGAAGAGAAGGTCCCAAAAGGTTTGGGGGTAAAGGCTGTGCACAATATAACAGTTACTAAAGTGACATATGCCTGCTCACCAGCAATACTGGAAGTCAGAAGAGAATGGCTTCCAATATTCTTTAAAAAATAATTTTAAATTCCTTTAAAATTCTGAAGGAAAAGGTTCACTGATCTAGAATTTATGTTAGCTAAGTTATTGACTTAAGTGTAGAATAACTCTATTTTCAGGCATAGAAAATCTCAAAAATTTGTCTTACATGGGCATGTCTTAGAAAATCACTGAGGTCCAACAAAATAAGGGAATAAACTAGGAAGGGAAGACGTAGAAGCCAGGAGAGACAAGAAAAAGATGCACATGTGCTGGAGGCTGACACCCACCTGACAGATGGTGCCCACAGGGCAGCCCATCCAGGGTGGGGCAGGAGGGCTAGGGCTCTGGACAGGATGTGTACTGAGAAAACTAAAGACAAAAGAGGATACTGGGTGTTTTAGATGTGCTTAGAGGCAATTTACCCAAGGCCTTGGGTAAGAGGGGCCTTTGGTTGGGGTCTTCCTCCTGCCTCCTTCTCCCATTAGATGAAGCATCTTCAGGACTAAGGGGATGCTGATCTAGAATCTGCACTCTCTCTCTTTACAGACCATCCTGTGGGTACCTGGGACACTGAAATTCCCTGCCCAAATAACTCCAAACGTCCTTCTGGGGCCTGTGCAAGCCTTTCCTTCCAGATCCATCATCCTGAGCATGAACTATGCCAAGGGGCAGCCAAGCGTGACTGCTTGTAAGGGGGTATTGGTGGAGGCTGGACACAGGCCAGTGGGTCAAAGCCATTCTCAGTGCAGGACAGAGCCATGGGTGGGAAGAGAAAGGGTGGCTGCAGGCTGGGGGCCAAGGCTGGGCGCCCACACTCTACCCAGTCTTTGGCTCCTCACTCTTCTGTCCAGATCTCTGGGAAGTCAGAATATTCTAAATTGAAACCTGGCCTTCCACATTCAGTTTCATTGGGGAACTTTACAGGGTGATGTTGGTGGGGTTGGGGCATGATGTGACAAGATAGGGCCAGACTGGGTCTGGGTGGTGTGAGGAAAACCTGAGTGCCCCTGGGCTTGCTCTAGCATTCTCCACTGTACTGGGGTGGGTGGGGGTGCTGGAGGGGCTCCGGGCAAATAGTGACCCTCCACAGAAGGGGAAGAGAAACTCAGTGCTGACTCTGCAGAGTTTCAGAGGGTGGAGAGAGGGTGTGTGGGAAATGAGCTCATGCAAAGCAGAGAGTGAGAAGAAACTCTTTCCTCTGTCTCCTCCAGCCTTAGGAGTAGCCACCTGGATAGACAAGAAAGTGAATTTTGCAAAACATGTCTCAACAAATTAAAAAAAAAAAAAGAAACCATACCATGTATCTTCTCAGACCACAGTAGAATAAAACTAGAAATCAACTCCAAGTGAAACAGTCAATTCAGTCAATTCTACACAAAGTCACGGAAATTAAACAACCTGCTTCTGAACAATTATTAGGTCAATAATGAAATTAAGATGGAAATCAAAAGATTCCTCAAACTGAATGAAAAAGTTACCAAAATCTATGGGATTCAGCAAAAACAGTCCCAAGGGGAAAAATTAACAGCTTTAGATGCCTACTCAAAAAGAAAAAAAGATCACAAATTAACCATCTAATGGTATGTCTCAAGGAACTAGAAAAGGAAGACCAAACCAAACCCAAAGCTAACAGAATAAAAGAAATAACTAAGGCCAGAGTAGAACTAAATGAAATGGAAAACAAAAAAATAATACAAAGGGTAAATGAAATAAAAAGTTGGTTCTTTGAAAAGATAAACAGAATTCATAGACCCCTTGCTAAATTAACCAGAAATAGAAAAGAAAGGACCCAAATAAGCACAATCAGAAATGAAAAAGGGAATATTAAAACTGATACCACAGAAATGTAAAATGTCATCTGGGGATACTATGAAAATTTCTATGCACATAAATTCGAAAACATAGAGAAAATGGACAAATTCCTGGAAACACACAACCTCCTAAGACTCACTCAGTAAGAAATAGAACTCCTGAACAGACCAATAATGAGCAATGAAATTGAAGTAGTAATAAAAAATCTTCCAACAACAAAAAAGCCCCAGAATATCCCTTATGAATATAGATGCAAAAATCCTAATAAAATACTAGCAAACCAAATTCAACAGCACATCAATATAATAATAATAATAATAATAATAATACAACATTACCAAGTGGGCTTCATTCCAGGGATGCAAAGATGGTTCAACATATGTAAATCAATAAATGTGATTAACCACATAATCAGAAGCAAAAACAAAGATCATATGATCCTCTCAATGAATGCAGAAAAAAGCATTCAACAAAATTTAGCACCCTTTCACGATAAAAACCCACAACACTTCTGATGCAAGTATAAGGGAAAAAAACCCCACAACAAACTATGTATAGAAAGAACATATCTCAAGATTATAAAAGCCATATATGACAAACCCACAGCAACCTCATACTAAATGGAGAAAAGTTAAAAGCATTCCCAGTAAGCACTGAAACAAGACAAGCACGCCCACTTTCACTACTTCTATTCAACCATAATGGTGGAAGTCCTACCCAGAGCAATCAGGCAAGAGAAAGAAATAAAGGGAATCCACATCAGGAAGATGAGACCAAACTGCTGCTTTTTGCTGATGATATGGTCTTATATCTAGAAAACCTCAAAGGCTCCACCAAGAGAGTCCTGGAATTGATAAATAAATTCAGCAAAGTCTCAGGTTACAAAATCATTGTTCACAAATCAGTAGCAGTCTAAACACCAATAACAATCAAGCTGGGAGTCAAAGTAAAGACTTGGTATTATTCACAATAGCTACAAGGAAAATAAAACACCTAGGAAATACCTAGGAATATACCTAACCAAGGAGGTGAAAGATCTCCACAAAGAGAACTGTGAAACGCTGAGGAATAGAATTGCAGATGACACGAACAAGTGGAAAAACATATCATGCTCATGGATTGCCAGAACCAACATTGTTGAAAAGTCCATACTACCCAATGTGATTTACAGATTCAATGAAATCCCCATCAAATACCAAAGTCATATTTCACAAATCTAGAAAAAAAAAATAATTTTATGCTTTGTTTGGAACCAGAAGGGAGCCTGAATAGCCAAAGCTATTCAGTCTTAAGGAAAAAGAACAAAGCTGGAACAATCACATTACCTGACTTCAAACTATACCACCAGATATAGGAAACAAAACAGCATGATATTGGCACAAAAATAGAGACAAAGGCCAATGGAGCAGAACAGAGAACCCAGATATAAAACCATACACATACTGCCAACTGATCTTTGACAAAGCAGGTAACAGTATACACTGGGGAATAGAAGCTCTATTCAATAAATGGTGCTGGGAAAACTGGATGGCCCCATGCCGCAGAATGAAACAGGATCCATATCTCTTACCACTCACAAAAATGAATTTGAAATGGATAAAAGACTTAAATGCAAGGCTGAAACCATAAGAATTCTAGAAGAAATTGTTGAAAAAACTCTTCTATATTGGCCTATGCAAAGAATTTATGAACAAGACCCCAGTGACAATCACAGCAACAACAAAAATAAATAAATGGGACTTGAATAAATTAAGCTTCTGCACAGCTAAGGAAATAATCAACAGAGTGAATAGACAACCTACAGAATGGGAGAAAATATTCACAAGCTATATATCTGATAAAGGCCTAATAACCAGAATCTACAAAAAACTCAAGCAAATCAGCAAGGAAAAAACAACTCCATTAAAAAGTGGGAAAAAGCATGAAGCTTTTTAAAAGAAGATAGACAAATGACCAATAAACATATGAAAAAATGTTCAACATCACTATTCCTCAGGAAAATGCAAATTATTAATAAAACCACAGTGAGGTATCACTTTACTCCAGTTAGACTGGCTTACATTAAAAAGTCCAAAACCAATAGATGCTTTTGTGGACGCAGAGAGAAAGGAATGCTTATATGCTGTTGGTAGGACTGAAAATCCGTACAACCTCTATGGAAAAGAGTATGGAGATTTCTCAAAGAACTAAAAGTAGATGTACCATTTGATCCAGTAATCCCACTACTGGGTATTTACTCAAAGGAAAAGGAGTCATTTTATCCAAAAGACACCTGCATGCAAATGTTTACTGTGGCACAATTTATAATTGCAAAGATGTAGAATCAAGCCAAGTGCCCATCAATTCATGAGTGGATTAACAAAATGTGGTATGTGTACACTGTGGAATACTACTTGGCCATGGAGAAGGATGTATTAACACCTTTTGCAACAATTTGAATGGGACTGGAGACCATTATCCTAAGCGAAGTATCTAAAAAATGGAAAAACAAACACCACATGTACTCTCTGTTAAACTAGAACTAACTCAGGAGCACACATGTACACAGAG
>CAUYRT010028365.1:0-25347 GCA_963574885.1 Lepilemur ruficaudatus
GAGGGAGGTTGTTGAAGAGGAGGGGACATCTTTTACTTCCTGGGATACATTGTTTTCCGTCCTCGTGATTCTCTTCTTTTTTTTAAACCCTTAACATTTCCTCATTTAGTTTTTTTTTTTTTTTTTTTTTTTTTTGAGACACAGTCTTAATCTGTTGCCCGGGCTAGAGTGCCATGGCATCAGCCTAGCTCACAGCAACCTCAAACTCCTGGGCTCAAGCGATCCTTCTGCCTCAGCCTCCTGAGTAGCTGGGACTACAGGCATGTGCCACCATGCCCGGCTGATTTTTTTTCTATATTTTTAGTTGGCCAATTATTTCTTTCTAGTTTCAGTAGAGATGGGCTCTCACTCTTGCTCAGGCTGGTTTTGAACTCCTGCCTTGACCTCCCAGAGTGCTAGGATTACAGGCGTGAGCAACTGCGCCCGGCCTGCTCATTTAGTTTTATTGATTACTTATATGTTGAACATATTAAATGTAGCATGATACAAGTGTGTTAGCATCTTTCCTCCAAAGGAGGCAGAGTTCTTTAGCATCACAGTTTACTTCATCAGTAATGAACTATAATTATTCTTAGAAAAATTGGTTTGCCATTGAGTGGTTTTTAAATTAATCGGCCAACTAAAAAGATATAGAAAAAATTAGCCGGGCATGGTGATGCATGCCTGTAGTCCCAGCTACTTGGGAGGCTGAGGCAGGAGGATTGCTTGAGTCCAGGAGTTTGAGGTTGCTGTGAGCCAGACTGACACCATGGCACGCTAGCCGGGGCAACAGAGTGAGACTCTGTCTCAAAAAATAAAAAGAAACAAGAATGTGGATTTTGAAGGCGGATTACCTCCATTCAAATCCTGGCTTTATCGTTTCTGCCTGTATAAACTTTGGGCAGGTTATTCCGTCAGTAAAAGAATATTGGAGGATTAAAGAGCAAATGCATGTAAAAGAGCATAGCATGCCGCCTGGTACCTAATAAGCACTAAGTAAATGTACTTTAGCTATTGTATTTTAAGATTTTTATATATTATTGGTATATTTCCTATGATATTAAGATTTTTTATGTTATTTTGTTCAGATATCTTTTTTTAGAATTATTACACACAGTGACTCTGAAGAATCAAGTGTGGGTCCCAACGTTAATATGTTGGCTTTTAAGATTTCAGCCACTAGATGGTGCTATTTGATTGTCTAGCTAAGTGGTCTAATTTTCGTCTGTTAGAATGTGTATGTGCGTGAAGCAGGGATATAATTAGAATTTACTATGAATTTTTGCTCTTGTCTAGAAAAGTATACCTACCAAAGTAAATTTAAGAGTGAGGTAGCTGTGTGACACACATTGTACACATTGCCAGCATCAGTGTATTTAATGACGGTGATTTTGCCTCATATTCTGTGGGAATAAATAGATGTAATTAGTGTAGAATGCCTTTATTTTCTCATCAGCACATCTTCCAACCTGACTGTATCTGTACCATACTGTTTGTCTTCACTCTGTTGTAAGGAGGTGCCCTGCTCTTATCAAAGGCCCAGCCTCTACTGTGTACTAGACCCCATCCCTTCTTGCCTGATCAGAAACATTGTTTTTAAAATTATCCCTTTTATATCATCTGTCCTCTCTGCCTGGCTCTTTGTCACTAGTATGTAGACATACCCTGAGAGCATCCGTTTAAATAGGTTCCTTGACTCCACATGCTCTACCATTTCTCTGCTCCCACTTTACTACAAACTCCATTTCTTCATGAATCATCCTCTCAGACCATTCTGATCAGGTTTCTGTTCCTATAATCCCCTGAAACTGCTTTTAAAGGTTATCGATGATCTCCGTGTTATCAAATCATTCACCTGTTCTCTGTTCTGATTTACCGCACTTCTCATCATTCAGCATGGTTGACCACTCTCTTCCTATATACATTGCTCTCAAATTTTCTGCACCACCACACTCTCATGCTTTTCCTTTGTGTAAGTGTCCACTCCTTTTTATTCTTTGCTTGTTCCTTTTCTATTGCTTATTTTCTAAATGTTTTGTAGGCTATACTATTTAGAAAGTACTTCTTCTCTTTTCCATAAACTTTCTTTCCCTTCTTAAGTTTATATAGTTTCCTTTATTCAGTACCATCTCTATACTGATGACTACCAAATATATGCTTATAGTACTGTCCTTCCATCTGAACTCCAACTTCTTAAATCTCAAAATGCTTGCTTTATACCCACTTGGATGTCTAATTAGTATCTTAGACTTAGCATGTACAGAGCAGACTGCCTGATTTTTCTCCCAAACATCTGGTGCTTTCCAGTCTTCCTCATGCCAGTAAAAAGTGCCACCATTTACGCAGTTAAGCCCCCAAACCATGAGTCAACTCTGCTGGTTAATGTGCCATAAACCAGAGATAATCCAGAGGTAATCAGCCTCATTGGCCTCTATCTTCCTGCCCTTGAGACAGCACACATTGTCCTTGAGGCTGTAAAGCCCTAGCTGCTGCTGTCACAGGCCAGAGAGCCCCATGATATGACGCTGACTGACAATGAAAGACCATCACACCTTGACACTGGCCAGTAGATTGGACCTGTAGAGGCTCTGGAATGACTGAGTCACACATTCAGATTGTAAGTGGGTTAAAAGCCTTGTGGGGCAGACTTTGACTGTTAGGAGACAGGGTGTGGGAGGGAGCCTGCAGATAATTTTTCCTTTTTCCTTTTTCCCCTAAGTGGACTGTATCTAAGACATAGTGGTTTCATATGATCTCTCTGAAGAAGTTCTACAGAATCAACTGGAGCTGTTGTCAGCTTAACGCAACCTTTGTGTTTCTTCTTCTTCTTTCCTGCCTTATTTCTCTTTTTTTCTCATTCTTGCTTCCCTGGGATCAGACGCCCCCAACAATTAGCCAGTAAACTTTGGCCTCAGCGTCTGTTTTTCAGATAACTCAAGATAAGTCACCATCCTGAATCCCTTTCTTGTTTTCACTGTCCACATCCAGTCCAAGTTGTGTCAACTTCACCTTTTCAGCATATTCAAAATCTCTTTTTTCCCACCTTCTGTTTTCACTGCTGTTATCCTAGTCTAATCTGTGGTCATCTCTTACCTAAATTACTTTGGTAGTCTCATAACTGGTTTCTCTGTGCACATTTTTATACTCTTAACAGTCTGTTCTTTTTCTGTGGGCATGACCAATATTTTTAAAATGTGAATCAGTTCAGGTCTCACTATTGCATAAAACTCCACAGGTTCTCCATCACACATCTAGTTAAATCCACACCCATAACCATGGCCTGTTACATTCTCTGTGATCATGGCTTTGACCCATCTTTCTGACTTCTTACTTCCCTTCCTCACTCTACTGGTAGCTACTCTGGTTTTATTTCCTTTTCTCAACACATTGTTTGGTCCTGCCTTGGGCTCTTGGCCTTTGTCTGGAATGGAGTTTCTCCACATTTTTAGTTGGCTGACCACTTTTTGTCATTCAAGTCTCAGCTCGAATGCCTTCTTAGACCTTTATTGATTACTCATTCTTAGTAGCCACTTGGTCACTCCCTATCACATTCTTCCATTTGTTTTTATATCATGGCACTTATATTTCAACTTAGTTTGTTGTCTTTCTCTCCCTGTCCCCTTCCCACCTGCATACATTCTAGAAAGTAAGATCTAGAAGAATAGTAGGGACCTTTTATATCTTATTGAATGCTGTATCCTCGCTACCTTGAATGCTACCTGGCCCAGAGTAGCTGCCCAGTAAATATTTATTAAATGAATAAGCTGCTAACTATATAGCTGATTGAATTTGAAGCTGTAGTAAATTAGAAATCTAATTGGGAGCAAAGTAGCTAAACACTCTGACGTTTCTATCTGGTAAATGAGCGTGCTATCTAACTTATTTGGCTTGGTCACCAGCTGTTCTTTACCTCAGTGTGTGATATTATCTCACCCTGCCCTTTTGTAATCCTTGGAACTATTCACTTTGCTTCCTTCCTTGTGCTAGTTCAGTTGCATACTGTTAAGGTTGTCTTTAAACTGGCTGAATCAGACCTTGGCCATTTATTAACCCAGTGACTTTAAACCAAGTTTTTTATCTTTTAATGCTTCCTATCCAACAGCTGCAGTAGGGCTGTGTCTGTTCAGTCTGTTCCAAACTGAAGTTGAATTAAGAGATAGGCTGTAGAAGGCATGAGGGACCATTGATTTATTAGGTGCCAAGTTTCCTATGATCCAAAAATGGAGGACCTAAGTGGTGGCACCTTTATTTGTAGGCCAAGAGAAGTAAACCAAGAAGAGAAATGAGAAATGGGGTGGGGGAGGAATTCAGTAAGCTGATGATAGTGGAGTAAATGCCCACCATTTCTTACTTTACTTTAGCTGGTGGAAAACACCTCATTTGTTCCTTTAAACTTTGTATGCCTTGTGGGCAACAAAGCACGTTTCATCTAGCGATGCCTCTGCTAGCAGAATTGGTTATGTTTTTAAAGTAAAAGTAGTGAATTGGAGACAAGAGGATGTTTTCCTGGTTTTTTTTCTTTGTTTGTTTGTTTTTTGAGACAGAGTCTCACTCTGTTGCCTGGGCTAGAGGGCTGTGGCATCAGCCTAGCTCACAGCAACCTCAGACTCCTGGGCTCAAGCGATCCTCCTGCCTCAGCCTCCCGAGTAGCTGGGACTACAGGCATGCGCCACTATGCCCGGCTAATTATTTCTATATATATTTACTTGGCCAATTAATTTTTTCTATTTCTAGTAGAGACAGGGTCTCACTCTTGCTCAGTTTGGTTTTGAACTCCTGACCTTGAGCGATCCACCCGCCTCAGCCTCCTAGCCTCAGAGTGCTAGGATTACAGGCGTGAGCCACCACGCCTGGCTTTCTTTTTTCTTCAAGTCTGTGTTCCTGTGTTTGTATATGTGTGTATATTTGCGTGTGTATGCATGCATGCTGCCTGCCTAATGAAAAAAGGAAACTAGCAATGGTCAGTGTCATCTTGAACCTCTTAGTTTATTTTGTACTTTGGGACAACTTAAGTTCAGGTACATAGCAGCTTTGTGCTGTAGGAATGGGGTAAGTTTTCCTATTTCTCAGCAGTACTACTAGTGGTATTTTGGGCAGGAGAGCTCTTTATCGTGCAGGATTGCTCTTTGCCTCGTAGGATATTAACATTCCTGACCCCCTGCCACTGGTGCCTTCAAATCATAATGGCAACAAAAAATGTCTCCATAAATTTTCATAAATGCCTTCTATGGGGTAACTGTCTCTGGTTGAGATAGAAAATTGGACTGGAAGTAAAAAGGATGTTTGACACATATGACAAGCTTGTAACAGTGGTTGAGCCAAGTAGATCAGGGTTTGGCAAACCACAACCTGTTTTTGTAAATAAAGTTTTATTGGGACACAGCTATGCACATTTGGTTATGGGCTGATTTTATACTACAGTGGTAGAATTGAGTGGTTGTGACAGACTGTCTGGCCCACAAAGTCTGAAATATTTGCTATATGTACCTTTGTTTTGTCAACCCTTGCTCTAGAGACCAAAGTCCTTCAGCCTTCCTCAAAAGCCACAAAAATTCTTGAGACCTTAAACATCCAAGGTCTTCAGTTTCCTCTGCTATACCTAGAATTCTAATCTCTTTCAACTCATATTCACCTTCCCTCAGTCTTGGAATTTCTTATAATTTTTATACCTGAAATGATGAGATGAAACAAAATAAGAATTAAGGTGTTTGCTACTTTGGTAGGATAGGATAAAATTTGTTTGTACTTCTATTTTTTTTTTCTTATACATTATCAGCATGCTATCTCCTTTCCCCTCTTTTCATGTCTTCTATGCGTCTCTCTGCTACTTTTCAGGACTTCTCCTACAGAAGGTAGGACAAAATAAGATAGAATTTGTGCCCAGAAATGTTCTGGGTGCTATAGAGAATATAAGCAAATCTACCCTTTGGTTCCTGAACTCATTAGTGAAGAGAAGACAAAAAAATACATGGAAGAATTAGAGAAAAATTAAATGGGAAGACGTCATTGGGAAAAAGCATTGCCTTGTGTTTATAAGAGCTAGCTTTAAATCCTGGCTTCTGCAGGATTAATACCATATGCCTTTGGACTAGTCCTGTAGCAGTTCTCAAACTTTGTTTCTTCATCCATAAAATGAGAACAGGTAATGCCAATCTTATAGGCTTTGAGTCCTAAGTGGATTAACTTTTTGTGAAAATAATTCTACATTAACTAATTATATCAAAAATGCTTTGTAAAACATAAAATGCTTTAGATAATATAAGTGTTTACTATGTGGTTAGTTGAAAGGTACTCACTGTTAGTGGGCTGGAACCACTGGAAGAGGTTTTCATGAAGAATGAGCATTTTAACTTGATCTTTGAGGAGAAAAGCCTTTAAATAGATGAAGAGGGAGAGGAAGGCAATGCTAGAGGTACACTAGAGGATCCATCCTAACAAAGGCATGTTAAGTGGGTAGGAACAAGGAGGATAAAGACCCTGCTGAGTACAACATAGGTGTGGTAAAAAAAAAAAAAAAAAGATTGGACAGATAAGCTAATGCTGGAAATACATTGTTTACTATTAAGTCTTGCAGAATTAACTCATTATGTTTTTTAGAAAATTATGAGTGGAAGAATTATTCTGAATGAATAAGTTAATTTTCCAAAGAAGGTAGAACATGGGAAATTTCCAAAATTTTTCATGTTGTGTCTATATCATTTGGAAATATTGTTTTGAGAGGCTTGAAATCACCCACAACAAGAAGCATAAACTCTTCTTAGGTGATATAGTTACTGCTTTTAGAAGTTGTCATTAAAGCTTAGTAGATAATGGCACCAACGGACTAAATTTCTTTGCTGTTGTATATACTTTTTGTTAAGAACAATAAAGAAAATAGTTATAAATTAGAAATGGGTATTAAATTATAGTAAATACTAATATTGTTGATTGACATGTACTTTTTTCACCATTATCTATTACATATGAACCCATTTCTCACGTTTCCCTGAGTGTACCTTACATGGTCATGTTTGTAATAAGTTGTTGGACTTAATTTGCTAATTCTTTAGGATTTTTACATTGATCTAAGGGACTAGAATGTCTTCAGTGATCAGTGGGGTTGATTCTCTTTTAGGACAAAAGTATGCTTTACTTTTGTTCCTAAATTCTCCAAATATGCTGACATGCCCAAGACTCTTAAGATTACATTTCTAATTGTGGAATTTAAAATTTTGGATTATAGGCAGTGGTAGCCATTTTCTGGTCAGGGCCTCTTCTGTATTGTCCCAATCCATCACACAAAGACTGTGGACTACTCCTGGTGTCTGTCTAATAATTTCAGAAATTATTAGGTTAGGTGCTATTGTGTTAGGTGCTATTACTGCATATGTATACCTTGGTAAGCAAAATACCCATCACACTGTATACATACTGCTTTTAATTTTATCAAACACAGAAATAAATACAAAGTTTTAAATTATTCTATAAAGAAAAATAACAGGATGCCAGGAGTCAATATTCACCAGAATAACTTAATGCCTCACAGGGTTCTCTAGGGGTGCACGTGATTGGGTTCATCCAAGTGAGGGGAAAGAGTCCCATGTATTCTTTTGTCTTTTGCATACTTTGTGATTTTATAATATATTTTTCATTAAAATAAGGTAGCTTGCTATAGTCATGCTGTTTATTTTTAATGTTTTTATTTAGTATAAATTATTCCATGATACTGAATTTAATTCCCGGTGAATTAGATTTTCTAGTATTTATGTGTATGCTAAATGGAAAGAATAATATAGGTGATATTTTAAATTATCCCTGTATCTGAAGTCAAAATAAGGAGATTAAAATTGTGACTTTTTACTTGTTCCAGAAAATTCATTGTCTAGTAGATATAGTAAGGAATAGAACTGGATAATTGCTTTCAATACAATAACACTTAAGAAATGTCCTGCACTAGGCAGAAGTTTCATCATTATTTTAATTTGCTTTGGAAAATGACCTTTATTCAATGTGTGTCACCTTCATGTAATGTCAGAGCTCCTTCCTCCTGTTTCAGAGTTAATTAATCTGCCCTAAATGGTTTTTTCTTGTTTGTAATAAATTAGAAACTTTTTTTTTTGATATACAAATTTATTTTCCTTTGGATAAATACCCAGTAGTTGGATTGCTGGATTCCAGGATAAATTAGAAACTTTTAAGGACATGTTTCTTTTGTATAAGTAAACAGTTTAAATTATTACTGAAAGTGGAATTTATGACTTAACCAATAAGTGATAGCTACCAAAACTCTGAGCAGTTTAGGGTTTATTTTAAAGTATATTTATATTTTTTCCTCACCTAGTAAAGACATACTGAAACTTGCTAGTCTGAGCTTTATCTCAACCCTTCTTCCTGATACAGTTCCCTAAATATGACTGTCTCCAGAAAATATTCTATAGGAAGCATATTTTTTCTCTTTCATTGATTTTGCTTCTGTTTTCTTTCTGAACCTATTAAACTACAGGAAATTAGGTTCCTTTTGAGGAATGCTTATTGTAACTGCCCGTGATATTGTCTCAGCTTTCTTCAGAATGTTACTCCAGATTCTACATGGAGAGATTCAAAATAATTTAGGGATTTTCCTTTGAGTTAATTCAGGAAATTGATTATTGTTTAGAAGTTGGAACTTGATCTAACTACTCTACAAATCAGATGGTTTTCAGTCAACTTAGATCTATCTAAAACTACTTTCATTATCATAATATTTATATGGAATCTTCCACAAAATCAAGGAAGTAAACTGAACTTTTAATTTCAAATATTGTATCCTAAGAAAAATCACTTCCAATAACAGAATTTAAACTAAATCAACTAGAAAGTTATTTCTGTCATTAAGCATTTTGGGGCACAATTTGTATAAATATTGTTAGAAAACACAATATAAAGTAAAACGAAAACTTTCAAGTTGTTGACAATATAGTTTTCAATAAAGAAATAAAATAATGGTTCTTTTTTTCCCTTTTATTTTTTTAAAATTTGTTTTAAAAAATTATTTTTATTGCAGGATATTATGAGGGTACAAACATTTTGGTTGCGTTTTATGTCTTTGCCTCACCCAAGCGAGGGTTAGAGGCACGCCCTTCCCCTCTGCAATGTTCACCGCATCCATTAGTTGTGAGTTTACCCCCCCACCCCCCTAATCCCTGGAGAATATTACTACTGTGTGAGCACCATTGTGTTGATCAGTTAGTGCCAATTTGATGGTGGATACATGTGGAGCCTATTCTTCCAATCTTGTGATATACTTCATTTCGGATAATGGGTTCAAGCTCTATCCAGGAAAATATAAGAGGTGCTAGATCACCGTTGTTTCTTATAATTGAGTAATATTCCATTGTATACATATACCAGATTTTAATAATCCACTCATGAATTGATGGACACTTGAGTTGTTTCCACATCCTTGCAATAGTGACTTGTGCTGCCATAAACATTTGGGCGCAGATGTCTTTATTATAGAATGTCTTTTGCTCTTTTGGGTAGATACATAATAGTACTATTGCTGGATTGAATGGTATTTCTATTTTTAGCTCTTTGAGGTATCTCCAAATTCTTTTCCACAGAGATTGTGCTAATTTGCAGTCCCACCAACAGTGTAAGAGTATTTCTGTCTCTCCACATCCTCAGCAGCATTTGTTGTTTTGGGCTTTTTTGATAGAGGCCAGTCTCACTGGGGTTAGGTGATATCTCATTGTGGTTTTGATTTGCATTTCTCTAATGATTAGAGATGTTGGGCATTTTTTATATGTTTGCTGGCCATTCTTCTGTCTTCTTTTGAAAAGTTTCTGTTCATTTCCTTTGCCCATTTATTGATGGGAATAAATAAATGGGATCTGATCAAATTAAAAAGCTTTTGCACAGCCAAGGAAACTGTCATTAGAGCGAATAGACAGCTACAGAATGGGAGAAAATATTTGCTCTCTACAGATCCGATAAAGGGCTGATAACAAGAATCTATCTAGAATATAAAAAAATCAATAAGAAAAAAATCAAAAAACTCCATCAATAAATGGATCTTAACATTAGCTACTGATTTCTTAAAAATGTAGCTGTATAGGGATAGCTTTTAAATTTTTTTGATATTTCCACATAAAATTATGTGTTACAAATAAACAGCAGAAATCCATTATGGGATGACTAGAAAGTGATAATTATTTTTGGTTAGTTACATTTTGTTTGACATAGGACACTTATGGTATGGTTATCTAGGGAAAGAACATTCTGGGTAGAGGGAACAGTGGTGCAAAGGCTCTAGGGCAGAAATATGCCTCGTGTTTCTGAGGAATAGTAAGGAGGCCAGTATGGCTCAAGCAGGGAAGAAAGGGGCCTGACTAAGGATGAGGTTCCAGAGAGAAAAGGGAGCCAGATCTTGTAGGGCTTTGTAAGTCATGATAAGAACTCTGGCTTTTATTTTGAGTGAGATAGAGAACCACTGGAAGATTTTGCTGCCTGATGACTTCCTCTCTTATGACCTTGTCAAACCTCTGGCACACTACAGTCCCTTCTGTTACCTAACTTACATATCTTCTCTGTTCAGCTCTGCACAGCTGTGTCCCCACTCTCTCATTTTCCACTTTGAAATTCCACAGAAGGAAATCTGATTGCCTCAGCTTGGTTGAGCCAGGCCGTGAAAATTATAAATTGCCAACCAGACAGTGGATTGGCTAATCTTTGGTTATATGTTTGTCTTTGGCCCAATCAGCTGTGTTCTGGGTGCAGGATCATGTGGTCTACTACCTCACTCAGGAGGGAGTGTGGTTGGGGCATTTAATGACAGCGATGTTAAGTGTTGTCTCATATATTGTACTTGTAGTCTAGTGCCTTGGAATACCTTGAAACATGATCATCCCCCTTTCATTCTCTGTATCTTCTCAACTCACCGCTTCACCCTCAACACTCAAACACCAAAGTGTGAGTAGGAGATGTAGGAATTGTTTTCTTTTTATTCATTAATTCATTGCATACTCAATGCATGAGTGTCCACAGTACGCCAGTCAATATGCGGACAAAGCAGTGAATGAAGTGAACTAGGTAAGAGCCTTGCTCTCATGGACCTACATTCTCCATCTACACTCTAGGTGGAGAGACAGGTAATAAAGAAGTAAGTAAATTAACAAGAGTTTTGGTAGTTGTTATAAAGAGGGGGCCTTCTGAAGAGATATTTGAGCTGAGACTTGTTTGCCTATTTCATTATCAGTAGACTTAAATTCTTAAAGCTGGTGGTGCCACACTTAAGATTATAATTTTGTGTACAATATTTTATAACAGTTTCTAGAAATGTTTACTCATTTGTATTATTTAGAGGTTTGGGGGATTTTTGGGGTTTTGTTTGTTTGTTTGTTTGTTTTGAGACAGAGTCTCACTTTGTTGCCCGGGCTAGAGTGCCATGGCGTCAGCCTAGCTCACAGCAACCTCAAACTCCTGGGCTCAAGCAATCCTCTTGCCTCAGCCTCCCGTGTAGCTGGGACTACAGGCATGCGCCACCATGCCCAGCTAATTTTTTTCTATATATATATTTTTAGTTGGCCAATTAATTTCTTTCTATTTTTAGTAGAGCCGGGGGTCTCGCTCTTGCTCAGGCTGGTTTCAAACTCCTGACCTTGAGCGATCCGCCCACCTCGGCCTCCCAGAGTAGAGGTTTGTTTTTATTTCTAAGTTTTTGAAGGAAACAAATTCTATTTTTTCCTCACAAAGATTTTGAAGATAATTAGTGTTCATGTACATGTTCTCTTATTTACATAGTTTAAATTAAAAGTATTCATTTTAAATAGAGCTTTTAAAAGAGAGAAAGTGAGCGAGCCCGTGAATGTGCGTGTGTGTGTGTGTGTGTGTGTGTTTGAAGATGAGGATTGATGATGAAGGACATGGGAGGCTGCTTCTTTATTTGTGTTTTAGTCTAAGAATTTTCCTCATTTTATATAAGATTAAAAATAAAATTTTAAAATCATAGTGATTATTGTTAAACATGTAGGCTAGTTACTAGAGGACTAAATAGCCTACATAGGATTTGTATTTTACATGCAATGTTATTGTATTAAAGGGCATTAGTGTCATACTGTCATTAGATTTTTTTTTTTTTTTTAAGAGACAGGGATCTCGTTATGTTGCCCAGGCTGGGCTTGAGTTCCTGGGTCCAAGTGATCCCCCCACCTCAGCCTCCTGAGTAGCTGGGACTACAGGCATGGGCCGCCATGCCCAGCTTGAATTTTTGATTAGAAATTGCTAATTCTAATAACCAAGCCAACTGGGAACTGTAAATTGCATTCCTTATAAAGCTGGTAGATCATGTTAATAGTCTGAAGGGGAGTAATATAGACAAATAAATGTGTTTATTTCTTCCCTCTTTGGCTTTATTCTTAATTAAAGGAAATCAGTGAGAATGATATCTTGAGTTAAACAACCTTCCTTCTAAGATGATCTCATTTCCAGTCAGTTTTATCTCAAAGTTTTTTTCTTCAATAATTATTATTCATGGCCCACTTCCTTCTAAAAAGGAATGGTAGTGGCCAAAAGTCAGTTTTTAGTGTCTAACAATAGAGGATTCATTGACTAAGTTATGCTAAAACTGTGCATTGGAATGGTAGTATTCAGCCTTATGCTATAGAGAGAAGGCATCCCTAACTCGGAAGGAAGAGAACTGACAGCAGCCAATGAGACTGCATGTCTCCACTATTACTTGCCACTTTGGGGAGCCTGGCTCTAGACAGATGCTTGAGTTTGGCAATAATCCTTCATGGAGAAATAATTTTCAGTGAAGCTCTTAGAGATTTGATTTGTGACTTACGAGAACATTACTGATGCAGGCAGAGCCAGGGAAAGTACACAGCATGGTGGTAGCACATCATAAAAATGAGATGAATAATGCAATAGTATGAGTAATGATACGAAAGATGTTCATACTGTGTTCAGATCATTGGAAGTAGTTGCTAAAGTTTGAGTAGTCTTTCATTCAGAATTGAACATAGTATTCAAGCAGATTTGTTCCCAGGACTCAGCAGAGGCCTCTGTTAAGAAATAAACGATATAAACAGTGGTCCAGGTGACAGTTCTGACAGATACCTCTGCATATTCAGGTATGATTTGCCTGGAAACAAAAGCTGCCAGCCTTTGTGCAGTGAACATTTAGCTTACATTTATGTATAGCCTGCTACTATAAAATAACCTTATTCCTTGTCACAACCTGTAATGGCAGTTAAGGCAGGCTTTGTAAATCTCACTTCCACCATGCCTGCTCTCACCCCTGCTGCTAGCTGTGGAGTTGGCAAACTTATTCTAAGTTGCCATTTGTGAAGTGATACAAGACCTTAGTAATGATATTGCCCCTTTGTACAATTTACTAGTAAAGAAACTCAATAGCAAGGCGAAAACAGAGGGAGAGAATGTGCTTTTTTATGTACTTTAACTTTGTATTTTACCTCAAGTTCTATCTTTATTTCTTTAGTTCTCGGTTCCCTGCTTAAATAATAATCTATACAGATCAGCCCACATTTTGGTTTTTATATTTGTTTGGATCTTTACATATTAGATAGGAAATTTTGCACAAAAACACATATAGGGGAAATGAAATGTCTGGAAAACAAATAAAAAGAAGTGATTCAAGAGAAGACAGTACATGATAAGATTGATTTAATATACTATAACAGAACCAAGGTTCACAACACTGGTTTCTTATTAGCATTACCTGGGGAGTTTTTAAAAAATACATATTCCTGGGGAGCAGTGGCTCATTCCTGTAATCCTAGCACTCTGGGAGGCCGAGGCGGGAAGATAGCATGAGGCCAGGAGTTTGACCAGCCTAAGCAAGAGCAAGACCCCATCTCTACAAAAAATAGAAAAATTAGCCAGGTGTGGTGGTGTGTGCCCTGTAGTCCCAGCTACTCAGGATGCTGAGGGAGGAGAATCACTTGAGCCCAGGAATTGGAAGTTACAGTGAGCTATGATGACACCACTGCACTCTAGCCCAGGCGACAGAGCAAGACTCTGCCTCAATTAAAAAAAAATTCCTGGGACCCACCCCAAAAGTTTCTATTTTAATTGGTTTGAGGCAGTGACTAGGCATGTGTGTGTGTGTTTGTATGTGTGTATGTGTGTTAACCACCTCCGTAATCTCCGTAGACCATTCTACATGCAGCCAGGAATGAAAACTGGTGGATCATATATTTTCTGTTTACCTCTAGAAAACAGAAACAGTAGCATTGAGGGAAAGGTACAGAGTAGAAAATTTCAACTTATTATAATGAAGAATGTTCTAGTAATTAGCACCTCTTCCTTCTAGAAATATTCACATATACATGGATTAACCACTTGTGAGGATGCTTTGGAGGTGAATGCTTTGCATAACATGTAGGACTTGGTTGTTCTTTAATTTAAAAAAAAAATGCTGCTGTGCTTCTGTAGATTGGGCATCAAGCGTGCTAAGCTCAGTTTGGTCATACTGACTTTGAACCGTCTGTGGTACATCCTAGGTGGAGATGTTAGGTGACTAAATGGCTCTGGAGCTCAAAGAGAGACCTTACTGGGAGAACATCAGTAAAAGAGTGGTAGTGGAAATCATCATCTCCATATTGTTCTTTGTTCATTTCATCCATTTCTTATAAGCTTACCATGTATTATTAGTGATGAACAAAACAGATACAGTTCTTGCCCTTACAGCCAAAGATTCTTCAGCCCTCATAGACTCAAGAATCTTTACAAATTACCTGGCAACTTCTTAAACTGTCATCTGTGTCAGCTAGATTGCTGTAGCAGGGCCCATGGTTGCAACTGGATTGTAAATTTCTCAAGAAAAGTTTTTCCTAATTCATCTAAAATGAATGAGAATATATGCAGACACTGAGGTAATGAAAAAAAGAGAAAATCTGGTGGGGATTTCTAAACCCAGAAAAGAAAATAAAATCTTAGAGAAGGATCTCTAAGGTCTGTTTTATTTATAATTTGCTTTTTTCTCTTTTGCTGTTTTTTCCCTTCATCTCTTTAATTTTTCCTGCCTTTGTAACATCATTATTATCAGTTCCTGAGTAGAGAGATTCTTGATAAATAATTTTTTCTTAGTACCAGATATTTAAATTTGGTCATGTACGCTCAAAGACTTACTGAAGATATGATATTAATGTAATTTTAACAACTACTGAAGATATGATACTAATGTAATTTTAACAACTACAGATACCGTGAAGCAATTCAGAAGTGGGATGAAGCACTACAGTTAACCCCAAATGATGCTACCCTGTATGAGATGAAATCACAGGTAATAATTATGGAGAATTTCACTTTCCTTATGAAATTGCACTATGTTTGTTTGGTGAGCAATGATGAACCCAAACAGCATTTCCTCCCAGTTTCTTTTTCAGATACTATTTATTTGGGAAAAAATACTTCATTGTTATTTATGGCTCTGCCTTAGGCATAAAAATAGAAATTCATTTGCCTTCATAATGAAGTTTTATTTCAACCTAACTATTGTACGATATGAGCAGATGGATATCTTTTAAAAAGTCACAGTAATCTCTAAAATAATGAAAAGTGTCTGTTTTCTTTGTGATTTAATTGTGGTAGACTTAGCATTAGCTCAGTTTTCTTTAAAATGAGTACAGGTTGGTTTCTGGATGAGGTTTCTTTAAAAATGGCTTAGTCCTTAACAAAAGGTCAGAATAGATGCAATTTATTATTAATAGTTTAAAAATAACATTTGTACCTTAAAAATACATTTCTAATATTTTGTGGGAAAGTTTATAAAGAAAACCTCTGAGCACTTGAATTAGGTTATCTAAGAGACTTTAAAAGTCTAAAACATATTTTAACATTAAACGTATTTTTGCCAGAGAATGGTTGAAATTCAGTCTTGATCTGCACACCTAACAAATATTTTTCAAATGATGATCTAAAACATTTGACATGCCCTTTATCAGCTTTGACATTAGTTTATTAAGGAAAAACCCAAATAAATTATGTCTGATGAATCGAGTGCTATGAGGTCCTTCATTTGGATTCCTTTAATTTTCAATCTTAAATATGTGTATATTAACAGGGGTTGTAGTGAACTGTATGAAGAGTTGTTTAATTTAGAACCTGATAATTATGTTTGTGTCACAAATTTTTAAAAATGTTAATGGTCCCAAATATTACAGATAAAATTCAGAACCTTTCCCACAGACTAAAGTGGAGGGTGCTAGAACTGTCTGATTTTTATGATTTATAGGGTTTGAAAAGCCTAGTGGTGAGTAGGCCTATGGAGTGTTCAAATGATTTTTATAGCAGAAAGAATGTTCATAGCGATTCATTAAGTAATGGAATTGAGAGTTCATAAGCTCTGACCCACTATGGCTAGACTATAACCACTTGGTTTTGACCAGATGGACATAGGATTCAGTGACTGGGAAGGGAATAGTTTATATTTTCATAGTTATTTCAGGAGTGAAAAGAAGACTGTAATTCTTGACCCTGAATGGCAAAGGAGGGGGTAAACACTATTAAAATGCTGTTTACCAGACTAAAAATATATTTTAGAAAATGAAAAGGGTTGTTTATATATGGTTATCCATCAGTACTTTGCTAGTTTATGAATATTACTGACAGGATTCCCCCCACCCCCGTTTCTGGCTTATAGGTCCTAATGTCTCTTCATGAAATGTTCCCAGCAGTACATGCAGCCGAAATGGCTGTTCAGCGAAATCCACATTCATGGGAGTCTTGGCAAACATTGGGACGTGCTCAGCTTGGATTGGGAGAGATAATCCTGGTAAGGAAGTCAGATTATTATCATGCTGAAATTTTAAGTTTATTTATTTATTTTATTTATTTATTTATTTATTTTTTGAGACAGAGTCTCACTTTGTTGCCCAGGCTAGAGTGAGTGCTGTGGCGTCAGCCTAGCTCCCAGCAACCTCAGACTCCTGGGCTCAAGGGATCCTTCTGCCTCAGCCTCCCGAGTAGCTGGGACTACAAGCATGTGCCACCATGCCCGGCTCATTTTTTCTATATATATATCTTAAGTTGGCCAATTAATTTCTTTCTATTTATAGTAGAGACAGGGTCTCGCTCTTGCTCAGGCTGGTTTTGAACTCCTGACCTTGAGTGATCCACCCGCCTCGGCCTCCCAGAGTGCTAGGATTACAGGCGTGAGCCACTGCGCCCGGCCTTGCTTAGGTGTTTTAAAGTATATTAAAGAAAATCATATTTTACCCCTTAATTCTTCAGTATAAAGCTCTAAAAAATAAGAACATTTTCTATATAGTTACAATATCATTTCAAACAAAATAAAAAATGTCTTCTTTATGTCATTTATTACCCAGTCCACATTCAGATTTCCTTAATCATTCTGAAATGTCTTTTGTGGTTGCTTTGTTGAAGCTAGTTTCTTCCAGTCGAGGAACACACATTGCATTTGGTTATTTATCTCAAGACTCTTATTTCTCACCGTTCTAGAGACTGGGAATTCTAAGATCAAGGTACTGGCAGTTTGGTGTCTGGTGAAAGCCAGCTTCTTGGTTCATAAGATTGGGCTTTCTTACTGTAACCTCACATAGTGGAAGAAACTAGCTCTCTCTCCAGCATCTCTTTTATAAGGGCACAAATTCCCGTAATGAAGGCTCCACCCTCATGAACTAATCACTCCCTAAAAGCCCCACCTCCTAATACCATCACCTTGGGAGATAGGATTTCAATATACAAATTTTGGGAGGACATAAGGATTCCTCCCGTTGTAAGGCTTAATTGGATTCAAGTTCAATTTTTTTCCCCAAGAATCTTTCATAGGTGATGGTGTGTATTCATATCCCATAATTAGTGATGCTGAGATGATTGCAGAGTTGTGATGGTCACTTCCTATACCCTCCATTATTTTCTTTCTTGTGTCAAGCCAGTAGCCTGTGGGGTAAATTTTGTACCATGTGCATATTCGGTTCCGTATCAATTTTACCCAGTTGCTTTAGAAATTATTAATGATCCTTGCTTGAGTTGATTACTTCATTAGCGGTTTCAAAAGGGTGATTTTTCTAATTCTCTAATTCTATTCACATGTTTTAGCAGGTGTTTTTCTATAAACTGGGCATTTTCCTCACAACTGCGGTAGTTGGTTATCTTGAAACATAATTCCTTCTAGAAAGGCAGAATATATGTTTATTTCTCTCTTTTTTTATTACCATTTTTTAGAGTAAGGATTTGGTGCATTAGCCAGCTCCACTGGACAAATACATTTTGTTTTTTTCACTTTCACTTTTTTGAATATCACTATGGATGCTTCGATTTTTGTATTTAATTTGAATGGATTAGTGAATAAATGAGAAAATACTTTTTACCTGTTTTTGTAGTTTTTATGTAGATATGGGAACTTATCTCAGAAGTCCCCAGAAGTGTTTTAATTCCCCTTCAAAGATACAAACTATGTCATACTATATAGAGCAAAAGACAAATAACTATGTACAAAGAATAAATAGTGTCATTTGAATGAATTGTGATTAAGCTGAGTTTGTAACCAATTGGTGTCTTTTTTTTTTTTTTTTTTGAGACAGAATCTCACTCTGTTGCCTGGGCTAGAATGAGTGCTGTGGCATCAGCCTAGCTCACAGCAACCTCAAACTCCTGGGCTCAAGCGATCCTCCTGCCTCAGTTCCCGAGCAGCTGGGACTACAGGCATGCACCACCATGCCCGGCTACTTTTTCTATATAGTTTTAGTTGGCCAGTTAATTTCTTTCTATTTTTAGTAGAGACGAGGGGTCTCACTCTTGGTCAGCCTGGTTTCGAACTCCTAACCTTGAGCGATCCTCTCACCTCGGCCTCCCAGAGTGCTAGGATTACAGGTGTGAGCCACTGTGCCCAGCCTGTAACCAATTGGTTTTTGATCCTGTTTCTATTTCCATCCACTTCAAAACCTCTTCAGTGGTTTAGATCTTCTATATATCAAATTATTCTAATCTCTTAGAGTTTAAGAGCTAAATGCAACACAATGGCTACAGGACTGCCTTTGCCCTTTTCTGGGCAGGTATACCTAAGAGCTATCTCTCTATTTCTCCTCTCTGTTCTCATCTTTTTTAGTCCTAAACTACCTCCAATATTAGACAAATGATAGCACTGTACCTGCCTCAAGATGTTTCTGACTTTTTCTAAAATTTTCTTTCTTTGGAAATGGCATTCTATAGTAGCACTGTCCAATGGAACTTTCTCTGTTGATGGAAAAGTTCTATAATCTGCACTGTCCCAGCCACTAGCCACATGTGGATGTTGAATACTTGAAATGTAGCTACAGAAACTGTAGAACCGGATTTTGCATTTTCCTTAATTTTAATTAAAATAGAAATTTCAATATTAATGGCTACAAGTGGTTAGTAGCTACCATAGATCTATAACTTAGTGTTTAAAATCTGTTTTCAAAAACGGAGTCGGATTGTTACAACCAAAAAACAATCATAGGTTAAGTTAAATAAGTCACCAAGTACTATAAGTACACATTTGGCAGACACAAACCAGATTTTTTCATGTGATAATCATGTCCTCTTTTAACTTTAGCCTTGAAGGTAGTGAAGTATGGTAGAAAAAACCCTGTATCAGCAGCCAGAAAGCTTGCCTTCTTTTCCTACCTCTGCCATACAAGTTGGAGGGCAGATGTATTAGCCTCTTGAAATGCCTAGAAACCACTTGTTTCCTCACCTAAAAATCAAGTATGACAGCATCACTAAATTATCCTGGGAATCTAATGAAGCACTGCATATGAAAACACTTTTTGTAACATCTATAGCACTGAAAAATGTAAAGGAGTATTATTTCCTGAAATGTAAAGGAGTGTGGTCAACTGGATATATCTCAAATAATTATGATTTGACTGTATGCATTGAATAAAGCCCTTTGGCTAGCAACATACAGCTCTGTTGTAAGTTTTAGCTAAGAGAAAATCCATTTATTGACTAGCCATGTACTATACTGGTCACATGATGATTAACAATAATAATATTAACATACAGTGCCTCTTACAGAATTAAAGAACTTCTCAGTACCTTGTAAAATCTTTCAGAGGGAGAAGCCGAAGTGCAGTGGTATGAGGAAGGCTAGGTCAGCAGGGGACTTGGAACATTCTCCAGATAGATGCCTGCACAGGTTGAATTTGATTCCAATTGGCCGTGAAAAGCTGGTTGCTCTAAAGGCTGAGAATATGCTTGGTTTGGCATTTACTAGAACTGTCTGGGGACCAAATCTTGGCGTGGCCCAAAGACAAGGAACATAAGTTTGGAAGTGAAGCAAAGTGGGATGAGTTGGGTGGTAGGATCAGTGTATGTGTGTGTGTGTGTGTGTGTGTGTGTGTGTGTGTGTAGCGGGGGTGGGTTGGGGAGGGGAGGAAGTAGGGAGGGCAGAAAAAGGAAGCAAGAGAGGGAAACCTGTGTTTCAATACCCAGGGCTTCTTTCCTGGAATGGATCTGAAAGCCTGGGGTGGGGTGGCTCAAGGTCCCATCTCTGGAAGGGAAAAATAACTGGTGGAGATTGCTCTGTATTTTCTCCTAGTGTTCACTACAGACTAGGTGAATGAGAAGAGCAAGAATAATCCAGACATTAGGGAGGGCAGGTTTGTGATGCATTAGAAAACTCTAATGAGCCTTTGGTAACTCTCTCTTGCTTCCCTTTCTGAATCACCATCACCAAGTTGTGGAATTAGGAAATCTATCATGTGAGCAATAGCAAACTTGAGGGAACCCTTGGTTTCATTGATCTCCCTGTTTGGGTCAGTTCATTCTTGACACTTTTAGCCTCTAGTCTTCATTCACTCTTTTTACGGGGAAGTAAAAGGAGTGGGAGAGGTTGTGAGAACAGCTGGGCCCTCCCAGTTGCTGGAGTGGTTATTTTAAGCTTTGTTTAATGTGTCCAGAGACCCAGATGGCATTTTTAACTAAGCTGCTTTATTAAATCTTGTGATAAAGCATAATGATGTTTATTGAAAAGGCAGACACACATCAGCAGCAGTATGTATGAAACTTGCCCTAAGAATTTTCTATAAAACATCTGTTCTCTTTGAGCTCTTTGTGAACTCTGGAAGTTTGCTAGCTTCTATACAGACTTGAGGACTAGAAGTTGGAATCCATTTTTGGAGAAGTCCAAGCATAGGTATTGAATTAATCAACCTAAACTCTCAGTTTTTGGGCCCTAAATACTCTTCTGTTGGACAGCAGTAACATAAACAAGCACTGTAATAGAATTTGAACAAGATTATTTGGGAGTAACAGGCAGGAAAAATAGGCGTGAATTGTCCAGGGATGTTTACATTGAAGGTAAAAATGGGTTTCAATGTCTTGTGTCAGCCTCTGGCCTGGAGAGTTAATTTGTAAACACTCAAAGGCACCAATATGCCTTTACTGCTTATACTTGCATAGCCAAAGGGAAATTTTTAGCTTCTTTCATCTGATCTGACTGTCTTAGTTATGAATAAGAGTATATCTAGAATATATACAAGACTTTTTAAAATGAAAATCCATATTCTCTGAGTCTTCGAATATCTTTCATCTCTTATATTTTTAGTGACATCAACTTTTGGAGTAATGCTTTTGTTTGCATGAAAAGGAAAATTTCAGGAACATTCAACTCCCAAAGAAGTTCTTTTTCTGGGCCTGAAGTTTTGGAAGTTTTTAATTTTTCCTTTCCCTTTCCAAGTCTGTATTAATAGGTATTTTGTAGAAATATAATATGTAATTATTGCCTATTGTTTTCCTCTAATAAGAGTCCTGGTGTTTAACTAGGGGTATCTAGTTTTGTGTTTAGGAATTTATAATGGAAAGAGAAAGGATCTGAAATCAGAGGGCAAGAGTTTATTCTATTTGACAAGAGACCTACAAAATACTGTGAGAAGAGTTTTATAACAAGTTATTAAAATCTATCATATATAAAAAGTTCTTCCAAATCAATAGGGAAATTCAAACAATTCAATACAAATATTGTCAACAACAAATACGTGAAAAGGTGATCAATCTTAATTCATAATGAGAGAAATATAAATAAAAACAATCCATCAATTTGTAAAAAAAAAAAGTTGAAAATACCCAGAGTTGGTGTAGGTGTTAAAAAATTATCATGTTTGTACACTATTGGTGGAAGTTAAACTAATTTAACTTTTGGTCAGGAAATTTATATCTTTATATTTACATATATTTTGGTCAGGCAGTATATATCTAAATTAATAGAGTAGTTATCTAATAATCTATGGATCCCTTAATCTGAGAATCTATCATCTAGATCTTCTAGAGCAAGTATACGAACTTCTATGTACAAGAATACTCACTGCAGCATTTTGTTAAGGAAAACCTTGGAAACAATCGTATGTTCAATACTAGAAAACAGGTACATAATTTATGATACAGCCACATGATAGATACCATTAAAATCTATAAACAAAGGATATGGATCTATGTGTAATATGAAAAATATATGAATGATAGCTTGTTAGGTGGAAAAAGGTGATTACCAGAGTATTGTGTATAGCATGATCCCACTTTTGTGCATATAACTTAGGCATGAAAAATAGGATTGGAAGAACATACTCCGAAGAGTCAATAGTGGAGACATCTGGAGGGTGTGTGTGTTTATGGTAGGGGGTAGGGGAATCCTTTCCATTTCTGCTTTGTATATGTCTCCATTAAAAAATATCATATATTTATATACATTGCTTTCATAATTAAAATGCATCTGTAAAGAATAATGAAGAAAAAAGGAGTCACTCTGGATCTGAATCATGGTACTACCATTTGCAACTTGTATTATCCTGGGGAAGTCACCTGGCACCCTGAGGTTTGTTTCCTTATTTATAAAACTAGGGAAAGTAATAATAATTGCCACATGTCTTCCTGGGCATTGGAAGCATTGAATGTGGTAATGGATTACAGTATCATGAATTATTTTATTTGTTCATATAATAGTTATTACCAAAATATTTTGCTCTATTTAAAATAAAAGAAGAATGTGTATCTGTGTGTTTTGTAGTCCCAATAGCTTTACTAATCAGAAGACACCTGCTGATGTGGTTATCACAGTTGCTCCGGTACAGCTTCCTCTTGATTTTTGGCATTCGTCCAGGCCACTGGCTAAGGCTGGGGTGGTGACTGGGGAAGGCCCAATCCCCTCTCTCCTCCCAGCATACATACACACACACACACACACACACACACACACACACACACACACACTTATGCGCACGTAGATACACGATCACAGTACATGAAGTGGCAGCAGCTGCTCCAGCACAGACTTCCACTCAACATAAGGGACTTTTTTGGTGTGGTCTCTGTCTTCCTGCTAAGAAGGAGCTGGGTCAATGCCATGCTTTTCCATCTTAAACCCCTCTGAGGCTCAGGCTGTGTTAAGAGCGAACCTCCGCCCTCCTTGCCCACCCTGCTGCCCCCCGCTGAGGCCAGATCTTAATCTGCTCATTTCATGAGGATTTTCAAACCTAATGGACTGAGCCATGTGACAGATTACTGAAAGGAACAGACCAAGCAGAGGCTAAGAGACTCCACGCTAATCTGTTGAGTAGTCTGAAAATGCACAGCTGCGGGAGCTTGCATGCTTTCAAGTATTTTGGCAGGATGTTTGTCAGGGGGCCTGTTCCTGCAGCTCTGCTGAATGTTTGGGTAGGAGGCATAATCTTTTCTTGGACAGGATCTCCCAAATGTAAAGTGATAGAAGCTAATGTGGAATATAACACAGAAGATCCAGCTTGGCTGTCATAAATAACAGTAAATTGTTTAATCTTGCTGAGTTGTAAATCTATGATTGCCAGAGGTCTTTAGTTCACTGGAACAGAGCATAAGGGGTGGGAGTGCTTAGCAAATGGGCAGTTATTATTTTCTAGCTGGACAGAGTCTGGTCTGAGGGAATTTATTTAAAAATTCATACAAATGTATTTTAATTGATTGTGACAATCACTTAGAGAAAGCACATGGCTCTAAGAGAAGTGAGCTCTTTTCTTATTTTGTTTTGTTTTACCTATAAAGAAAAAAATATATAAATGTGTGTATATGTGTGTGTGTGTATATATATATATAAAATATATATATTCTACCTATATATAAATGTGCCAAAGATGCTGAGTTTTTTGTTCAGGGGATATATATATATATATTTAATTTCTGTCTACCTATGAAGGTGCCAGCTGTAAAGTGTTCTTAAACATTTTGATAGTTTATCATGTAGCATGTGATTGTGCATGCGTGCACAGACCCCTACCCATAAAGCTATGTCTTCTTCCCTGGATATATTTAAGAAGAAGATAGAACAGAGTCTAAAATGTCAGAAATGTTTGAAGACTGCACAGACGTGAAGGAATTACCTAAATGTTCCCAAATGACCTATGTTTGTTTCTATGACAATAAATAGAACTTACGCTAGAGCAGGATGGACCAAGAATAAGAAATATAAGCAGCATTCATCTGACTGTTTTAGAAAGAAATCACTCTTGCAAGGGCAGCTTTGTGCAGTGAGCTCAATGACATTGATAAATTAGTAGCCCAGCTTGGTAGGTACAAGTGGGCAGGGCCAATCAGAGGCACAGATGGGGAAAATCAAAGAAGGTAGGTCCCAGTCAGGACGAGGACACAGACCCGGGCCTGCCACTGCCTACTGTGGACATCAGCAGCTTCTCAGTGAGCAGGTTTATGGTTAAAGAAGGAAGACATGGCAGTTCTGTTAGCATGTTATAACTCATTTCCTGCTTACTTATTGGCAAACTACATCAGTTTAATTTATATCACTGTGTGGGTTTAGTCCTCAAACATGTTTTTTTTTTTTTTTTGTATAAAAATTTGAGATAGAAGAACACTTTTATATTGGTCAATAAACAATAGTATATTTAAATAATAGAAGACTATACAACCATTAAAATCATATCACGGAAGAATATTATTAACAAATGACGTGGAAAGACAGACTCAAGGGAAGGGTTGGATAAAGTAAGTGAATGACAGTGATCTCTTTTGTAAAAATACACAAGTGAAACAGAGAGACCAAGACACATAGACAAAGTCTACATACAGAATGTTAATGGTGGTCATTTTTAGGTGGAAAGACTACAGGTGATTTTCACTTTTATTTTCTTCTTGTTTATGTGTACTTCCTAAATGTTCAAGATAAAAATATTCCAGGTTAGTAAGACAACAACAACAACAACAAATTGATTCAATTACTACTAAGAAATGCCAATAGCAAGGAAGGCAAGTGAAATGTATCAAGAGTCTGTTGGTGAGTACAAGTGGAACCCATTCTTCGGGTCTTGTGTCACCTCACTTCGAATAATGGGCTGAAGCTTAATCCAGGATAATACAAGAGGTTCTAACTTACTGTCATTTCTTAAAATTGAGTAATATTCCATTGTGAACAAATAC
>CAUYRT010028366.1:0-14261 GCA_963574885.1 Lepilemur ruficaudatus
CCTTATTAGCTTATATTTTAAATTCTGTAATTATCAAAGATTAATATCCCAAAGTCTTCCAAGACTGAAACAGGAACCACATTATTGTGTGTACTGTCACTTCTACAGTGTGCACCATAACTTGTGTAGTCTGAGAAGTAAGTGACCTATCTCAAGGGCTATGTCACAGTATCCAGAAGGAATTCTAATTTTTAACATTTTCAATTTTTTTGTTATGGGTGGTCTTAGTTTGAGTTCTTCAGCAGAGTGATCAATTTGGTAATAAATATTTTTGAAAGTAGTACTGCCAGCAGAGATTAGACCCCTTAAGATAGTGCTGTGGATGTGCCACAGAGAGACTTAATTCAACAGTCCCCTGGTTTGCATTTACCAAGTAACTATTGGCTATCGAGCTGCTCCTTTCTTGTATTTCTCTAATCGGTTACAGATACTGCTACTGGATCTACTCAAGGTCCAATTCTATTCCTGATGCCCATATAAAATGAAACACTCTGTGACTCTACTGTTTACCAAACAAAGAATGAACAGCAAACACTAGAATTCAAGTCTCTTGCCAATGATACCTTAACACTTTCTAGTCTTATTTTTCCTTGTTTGCCTGTATCCTATGCTTCACCCAAACTAGACATAGTTGTCTTAAATATGTCCTTTATTTTACTGCCTCCACAGTATTTCTTCTACCTGTTCCACATCCCTTTTTCCACTTGAAGAAAAAGTCCTCAATCCTCTCCTCCTACAGGACCCATCTAAAATGTCAACTCCTTAATGAAAACTTTTCTGATTCCTCTAATTGGATAAGATTTCTCTATTCTAAATGCTCATTGCCCCTTTCTTTATATTTCATTGTAGTAGACCTGGTCTCCATTCTATTAAGGTCATTAAATATGAAATGTCCGATTTCGAATCAAAAGCACAGTATATTGCAAGAAGCAGTACATGCTAGCTCCAGAAGTGGCTGGGGAAAAAAAAAAAAGCAGTACAACTAAAGTATGCGCCTCAGCTACTGACATAGTTTTGCCATCTTAACGGTAGCTTGTTTATGCCAGCAGCAAAGAAGGCTGCAGAGCGAGTGGCAATGAAATCACGAAAGGCATTTTCCACAGCTTGTAGAGAACTGGATATTTTTCATTGCAAGAAGTGGCCCAAAGCTACTTCTTGGACCAGAAGTGGCAGTCAGTTGGTACAAGGTCTGGTGAATACAGCTGATGACAGAGTTTCCAAGTCCAGCTTCCATAGTTTGAACAGTGTTGTTTGTGTGACACGTGATTGAGCATTTCTTGCAACAGGATTGGCCTGTTTCTATCGACCAACCTCAGCTGCTTAATTGCAAGCATCCTAATCATTTCATCCAATTGCGTGAAGCAGACATCGGCTGTAATCAACTGACCAGGGTTTCATGAAGCTGTAGTGGATATCACCAGCACTGGATCACCAAACACCATTAGCTTTTTTTGATGAATATTCAGTTTTGGACTGTGTTTCCGCATTTCATCTTTATCCAACCATTGTACTCAATGCTTGTTGTCAAAAAGAATCCATTTCTCATCACACATAACAACGTACTATAGAAATGGTTCACATTTATGTTGCGACAGCAAAGAAAGGCATGCTTCGAGATGACTTCTCTTCTGATGCTTGTTTAATTTATGTGGAATCCATCTATCCAGCTTCTTTACCTTGTTTCAAATGGTCCAATATTGTTGGAACAGTAACGTCAAACCTTGCTGCTAATTCACACATAGGTTGAGATGGATTTGCTTCCACTACAGCTTTTGACTCATCATTATCCCTCCACCTCGGTCTCAGGTTGCCCATGTGGCTCATTTTCAAGACTAAAATCACCAGAAGGAACTTCTCAAACCATCAATGTATGTGCGTTCACTTGCCACATCCTTTCCAAACATTTGTTGATATTTCAAGCTGTCTGCGCTGCATTTGTTCCACGATGGAACTCATATTCAAAAATAACATGAATTTTTGACTCATCCATGGTTTTACAAAAATTGCTCAAAAAAATTTTGAAAGATAATCATAAGCCAACACGTGCATTTGTAAGACTGAGGATGTATGTGCCTTTACAATAAAAATAAAATAAGTGTCAAAGTGAAATGTCAGAGATACCAACTGTCAAATTTAGTACTTAAGGCAGTCAGACATTTCATACTTGATAGCATAATTTATTATAGTTAATTGCGTATTTTTTTTTACCAACCCTAGCAAATCATAAAAAACTCCTTGAGGGTAGGAATGTCTTAACTTAGAACCAGTAGACTATTATAAAAGACAGGTACCATGGGGGAGAGATTATGGGAGACATTGAAAGCCATGGAAAGAAATGTAAACTTTATCTTATGGGCAACAGGCAACCATTTTTTAACAGAACAAGTGACATAAGAAGTAAAATGCTACAGGAAAATTAAATTTACTGTAGAATAGGCTAAGAGGAAAGAGTAAGGTCCCCTTGGAGACTGCAGAAGAAGAGGAGTAGATTGGAAAATTAATATGGTGGAGGAAACAACCCTTTATGGAGGAAAAGTAAAGAACCTATGGAGAGCTCAAAGATGCTGAAATGGGAAGATCATGAAAATACACTGGGGGAGACAGAGAAGAAATGATGACCTGAAGAACAGATGCGGGAAGAACCATGTAAGAATGATAATAGGAAAGAGTAAAATCAGAAGTTCTTTACTTTATACAGCCATCTTCAGCTCTACTTTTTACGGAAGCTTGAAAATACACTCTGCTTTGCTTATTCCAGTTGATGACTAATTCCAGCCATATTTCTTAAAGTGGGCATTTGTCCTGAGGGCTCAGCTATTTTAAAAGATTTTGATCATCTCAAAGTAAGTTTTCTGGAATAAAAATCATCATCAGACTCAACTTTTGCATTGCAAAGATTCATTTAGCAAATAATGAACAATCTATGTATTGGCACTGGTCTAGCATTGGGGTATACAACAATGAAAGGAGTGCCTGCTCTCATGGAGCTTATATTCCAGATGCAGATAACTAATATGTAGTGTGACTAGTCATCTGGTTTGTCCAGGATTAAAGGGTTTCCTGGGACAGAGGACTTCCAATGCTCAAACTGGGAAGTCAGTGACAAGAAATGTGAGTGGTAGCCAGTCTCCTAAGATGATCACCAAAGACCACCCCACTTCTCCCTCTCCTGGTATTCACGCCCTATGTAGTCCCCTCCCACATTAAACAGGGCCAACCTGCATAAACAATAGCACGTCGTGGAAATGACTGTGTGACTTCCAAGGCTAGGTTAAGACACTACGGTTCTACTCTGCTCTCTCCATATGAAGCCAATTGCCATAATGTATAAGAACATTCAAGCAGTCCTACAGAGAGGTTCACTTGGCAAGGAACCCAAACCTCTTCCTATCAGCCATGTTAATGAACCATCTTTGAAGGCAACCCTTCAGCTACAGTCAAACCTTCAGATGACTTCAGCCCTGGTGGGCATGTTCACTGCAACATCATGAGATCTGTAATCAGAACCACCTGGCTAAGCCACTCAAATGCCTGACTTATAGAAACTGAGATAAAATTTGATGTTAAATTTTGAGGTAACGAGATACAGAGTAATAGATAACTAACACAGTGCTACAAAGAAAAGTTATGCCTGTTAAGAACTTTGAGGGTAGGGACCATTTTTGACAAAAGGGTTTGGATAAGCCTCTCTCACAAAGTCATTTGGGCCGAGACACAAAAAGTAAGGGAAGTAAGCTAGCAAAAAGACATGACAAGTATGCTGGGCGTGGCGGCTCATGCCTGTAATCTTAGCACTCTGGGAGGCTGAGGCAGGTGGATTGCTCGAGGTCAAGAGTTCGAGACCAGCCTGAGCAAGTGCCAAACCCCGTCTCTACTAAAAATAGAAAGAAATTAATCGGCCAACTAAAAAAATATGTAGAAAAAAAAAATTAGCCAGGCATGGTGGCGCCTGTAGTCCCAGGTACTCAGGAGGCTGAGGCAGAAGGATTGCTTAAGCCCAGGAGTTTGAGGTTGCTGTGAGCTAGGCTGACGCCATGGCACTTGAGCCCGGGCAACACAGTGAGAATCTGTCTAAAAAAAAAAAAAAAAAAAAAAAAAGATATGACAAGCAGAAGAATAAAGGATTTCTCTCATCCAAGTACTAACCAGGTCCCACCCTGCTTAGCTTCTGAGATCAGCAAAGATTGGGCGTGTTCAGGGTTGTGTGGCCTGTAGACAGGATTTCTAACACTTGGTACCAACCAAAGATGCTTGCTTAGCCTTGTTAAAAGAACACAGAAATGTCACTGCCCCTGAAGTGGGGTAAATAGGGTGGGGAAGTGGGTGTGGTAGGAAATCAGAGGTAGGGGTGGGGTGGCGGCAGATCCTGTAGGGTCTCACAGAATAAAAAGGTGTTTGAATTTTATCGAGTCAAGGGAAGCCACTGGAGGGTTTTGAGCAAAAAGAGCAGCAGCATCTGTCTTATATTTTTAAGAACGTTCTTATCTTCTTCGGTGCTATCGTTAGCTTGGATTCTAAACATGCAACACATGATTCTGTAAGGAAGCTGACCGTGGTTCTAGCTCGGCTCTTGCAGATGAATCTATGACCTCCTCAAGCCTTTAAAGTTCATGTTTTCTACAGAACTGTGCTGTCCGATATGAATGAGGCTACACAGGCAACTGGGCACCTGAAATGGGGCTAGTCCAAATTGAGATGTGTTGTTAATTGTTAAATACACACTGGATTTCCAATACTTAGTACCAACGAAGGAATGTAAAATATCACAATTCTTTTAGATTGATTACACGTTTGCAATGGTAGTTTAGATATACTGAGTTAAACAAAATACATCATTAAAAGCAATGTCACCTATTTCTCTCTTTTTAAAAATGTGGCCACTATTAGATTTAAACTTACATATGCGGCTTGGATTATATTTTCACTGGACAGCGGCTCGACCGTGCTATTTGCACCTAGCAGGCACACTTTTCATTCAAGAGTTTCGCCTGGGGCCTTCGCTGGAAGGGCCGCCTCAGAAAGGCCCAGCCTCCAGGCTGGGCTCTCCGGTTTCCCGACGAATCCGTCCAAGACGGCCCGGCGAGGGCTCCGGTGGTCCCACTGGAGAGCTAAAAGCAGCCCTCGCCTCCTCGACAGCCATTCACCGCGCTCCAGGGCCGCAGCGCGCGACCCTCAGAGAAGACCCGACCCTCGCCTCACTGACTGGGCCACTCCTTAGGGGCCTCCCACGGCCAGGGGCAGCCCCGGACCCTGCACTCCTGACCTCGCACAGCCGTCGCCTTAACTACGTCACACCGCACGACACAACCACCAAGGAAGGTCACCGGGAAGGTAAGACGCCGTTCTAGCCACACCTACCTCACGCTGACCAAGCGGATCCACGACCTGGTTAACCACGGGATTCCCTCGCCTTCCGGGACCGCGCCGGGGCGGGGGCGTGGCCACAGACCGAGAGGCGGGATTTCCTGTCCAGCTGTTAGAAAACTTCCGGCATATGCCGGAAGGGCCCTCAGTGAGAATCGGGAAGTCTGCGCGCTGTGTGCTTCGTCTTGGCAGCTGAGCCTTGTTAAGGTCTGAGGGCCTTGTGTGGGGAAGGCGCTGATCGTTAGTTTCTTGGCTTGGTCGCCTCTTATTTCTCGCCTGGAGATGGCGACGTACACGTGCATAACTTGCCGGGTGGCGTTCCGCGACGCGGAGATGCAGCGGGCCCACTACAAGACGGACTGGCACCGCTACAACCTGCGGCGAAAAGTGGCCAACATGGCCCCGGTGACCGCCGAGGGCTTCCAGGAGCGAGTGCGGGCGCAGCGGGCCGTGGCGGAGCAGGAGAGCAAGGGCTCCGCCACCTACTGCACCGTTTGCAGTAAGAAGTTTGCCTCTTTCAACGCCTACGAAAACCACCTCAAGTCCCGGCGGCACGTGGAGCTGGAAAAGAAGGCCGTGCAGGCCGTGAATCGGAAAGTGGAGATGATGAATGAAAAGAACTTGGAGAAAGGACTGGGCGTGGACAGTGTGGACAAGGATGCCATGAACGCGGCCATCCAGCAGGCCATCAGGGCTCAGCCGTCTATGTCTCCCAGGAAGACGCCGCCGGCGCCTGCAGAGGAGTCCACGAGTTCTGTGGCCGTGGCCGTGGCCGCTGGTGGCCGTGTGACTCACGACCGAGACCCGACCGAGAAACCGCCCCGGCTTCAGTGGTTTGAACAGCAGGCGAAGAAGCTGGCAAAGCAGCAGGAGGAGGACAGTGAGGACGAGGAGGAGGACCTGGATGAAGACGGTAATGGCTGTCTTGGGCGGTGGGGGGGGGTGCGGCGCGGAAAGGAAATTGGCTCCCCTTACGTTTCCAGGTTTATACTCGAGGTGGGGATGTCGGTGTGTGTCGGTTTTTAAGTGAAAGTGATGAGCGAAGATAGGTTAGACGCTTTCTGAAGTGCCTTATCTGGCCAGCATCTACACAGGGAAATGTCTGTTTAGTTCACTGTTGTAGATTCAGGGCCTAAACCTTACTTGGAAAAAGAATAGGTGCTTAATAAATATTTGTAGAATGAATTGATGCCCTCTCTGTTTTGGATGGGGAGGTGACTTTGTACTTAATTTAAGTTGATTAAAACATAATGAGGGAGCTCAAAATCAGCTAGCAAACCTGAAATGTGGAGCTGGAGCTAGCAACGTAGCCTTCTTGACTTCTTGAGCTATTTATTCTTTCCTTTCCTTATCCCACATCCTATTAACGCTGATACTGCATATGTTAATGTCTTTGTGCTGCTATAACAAAATACCTGAGACTGAGTAATGTATAAATTAAATAAGTGTATTTTGTCATAGTTCTGGAGTCTGGGAAGGCCAAAATCAGGGGGCTGGCTGATTCAGTGTCTGATGAGGGGCCTGTTCCATACATGGAGTTTTCTTGTGGTTAGCTCACATGGCAGAAGGAACAGAGGGCAAAAAAGGAGCTAGCTGTTCCCGAGTCCTTTCGTAAGCACACTAATCCATTCTTGAGGGTTCTGCCCTCATAATCTGATCACCTCCGAAAGGCCCCGCCTTTTAATTCTATTCCATTGGTGATTAAGTTTCAACATAACTAATTTTGGAGGGACATGTATGTATGGTCAAATCATAGCAGTTCATACAGCACCACCACAGCAACTCACCACCACATACATGCACACCATAGTACTCCTATGAAACAGTAGATACAGACATTGTTTTAGCAGTTTATAAAAATATTCAGCCAGGTTTGAGACCACTTAACTATGTCTTCAGCCCTGGGCTAGGTGCTATGAGGCATAGGAAAGGAACGAAAGAATCCTGTGTACTGGAAAAGATTAAGGAGTTTTTTAGCCATGCAGACTAGTTTCATAAAATGAATAGCTATAATTGAGATCTTGAAAGAGGATTTGTCCCCGGGGGGATGTAATTGGCATGCTGTGTCCCCAAGTATAGGACTATACTACCTCATGTGAATCTTTGTGGTATCTTTGTGACTAACACTTATCTTAAAACTTTGTCAAAATTTTGGTTTGAAGATTGGGAAGATATTGATTCTGATGAAGAATTAGAATGTGAGGATATTGAAGCAGTGGAGGAGCAGGAGGCAGAGGAGGAAAAGGCTGGAGAAAGCCCACCCCTTGGAGCCATCCCTGTAACAGACTGCTTATTTTGTTCCCATCATTCAAGCTCACTCGTGAAGAATGTGGCTCATATGACAAAAGTCCACAGCTTCTTCATTCCTGATATAGAATATCTTTCAGATCTTAAGGGACTGATTAAATACTTAGGTAAGTACAATAATTTTCCTTTTAGTGAGGAAATGTCACATTATTTGGGGTCTGGTCCCAAGGGAACATTAGTTTTCTTTCTCACCAGTCTTTGATTTAATTACTTGCTTATTTTTGTGAAAACCAAAAACTTGATGAATGTTTTTTGAATTGTGGAGATAAGTGGTGAGATTTAATCTGGTTGCAAGAAGCTTCTTTCATATTTTCTTCTCAAATTATTTTTCCAGGAGAGAAAGTTGGTGTTGGGAAAATTTGCTTGTGGTGCAATGAGAAAGGGAAATCCTTTTACTCCACAGAGGCTGTACAGGCACACATGAATGACAAAAGCCACTGTAAGCTCTTTACAGATGGCGATGCTGCTTTGGAATTTGCAGATTTCTATGATTTTAGGTAAGTATGGTTTGTAATGCGAAGTGAAGTAAGGTCGTCATATTTGCATTGAAGTGATGTTAGATGTGCCAGTGACAGATATGTGACTGGCACTGTACAGTACGTTTTTTGTTTTGTTTTGTTTTGTTTTGAGACAGAGTCTCAGTCTATTTCCTGGGCTAGAATGCAGTGGTGTGAGTGACTATAACTCACTGCACCCTCAAACCTCTGGACTCAAGCAATCTTCCTGTCTCAGCCTCCCAAGTAGCTGAGACTATAAGCACATGCCACCATGGCCAGAATTTTTTTTTTTTTTTTTTTTTTTTGGTAGAGATGGGGGTCTCACTATTGACCAGGCTGGTAATATATTCTTAATAATCCTTATAACACCTCTACCTAAGGTAGTTATTTTCTCTTATTTTGTAAGTAGGAAACTCAGTTTGACAGAGCAACAACACATCTAGTAAAGAGAAGACTCAGGCCTAAACTGATGTTTGTCTGACTTGTTTTGGAGTTTTTGTGTGGTTAAATCATCAGGAGATCAGTTTTGCCAGTTACCCCATGAACAGAGGTACAGAAATTAGGTTTCACATTTTGGGCTCCCTGAGAGTCCTTGAGTCACCAGCTATCTTCTGAGGGAATTGAGATGATTGTTAAGCCAGGCCACACCCAGGCATTTGGTGATGCGATTATCCCATAGGTGGTTTACTCCTAACTAGACTCTTGAATAATTTATACATCATTTAACAAATGTATACTGGGTGCTCATGAACAACTAGTTCCTAATGTCAGAATTCCTATAACTTACTGCCGGAGATGAGCAGCTGTGTATAATTACCATGCCAGGCATGCATAGTCCAAGTGATGAGGTGTTCAGAGAAGTCTTAGTCTTTTAAATCTTCCTTTTTCATTTTCTTCCTGATTTCTGATTTTGCAGTTGGAGACTTGCCATCAATAGGTGTCACTGGGGGATATGGGGGGGCAGTGGGTTAGAGGTGGTGGCAGTGGAGAAGAAGATTGAGCGTCTACTGGAAGTGAAAAGCATCTTCTTCCAGGCAAGAGACAGTATTTACCCTCTCAGGATTCCTTTCAAACAGCAATTTATGACCTTTTGATTGATGTTATAATCAGAGTAGTCAAAGCAAATACCATAGGTGGAACTAAGTGGCTGCAGCCAGCAGCTGGCTTAGACTGCTGCAGAGCTCAGCCTCTCATCCTGTGGTTATATGCAGGATCATACCCAGTCTCTTAGATGTCATTACCTCCTACAGACTAATGACTCCCAAATTTATGTCTTTAGTGTAGCCTTCCCATAGGTCTGCCTAAGCTCCAGGCTTAGATATCCAACTGTCTCCTTGTCATTTCCACTTAAGTGTCCAAAAAGCATAATTAATTTAACATGTCCAAAATCTTGCTATGCATCCTAACCTGCTCCTCCCTAAGTATATGGCAACTCTGTCCTTCTGGTTACTTAAGCCAAAAGCCAGCCATGTAGTCATCCTTTATTCTTCTGCTTTCTTTCAGGCTTACATTAAATCCATCACCAAATCCTGTTTTATCTACCTTCACATTGTCTTCAGAGTGTGACTACTACACTGTGACTACCTGGGTCCAGGTCACCATTATCTTTCACCTAACTTACCAACCCCTACATTCCATTCTCAAAACTGTAGCCAGAGGGATCCTTTTAAAATACTAAGATCAAACTACTCAGTCTTCCAAAGACTTGCTATCTTACTCAAATTGCGGTGGCCTAAAGGACCCTACATGATCAGATAAAACTACTCAAATCTTCCAAAGATTTCCTGTCTTACTCAAAGTACAATGGCCTAGAGGGCCCTACATGATCAGATAAAACTACTCAATCTTGCAAAGACTTCCTTTCTTACTCAAAATAAAAGCCAAATGTAGTGGCCTACAAGGTTCTGCATGATCTGGCCCAGCTATGGTTCCTGTGTTTTCTATTTCTTGCTCTCTGGATTCCTAGCTATTCCTGTAAGGTATCAAGTATGTTTCTCAGAACTCTTACTGCCATTTTACATATTATATATAATTTGTTTATTGTCTCTTCTAGAAGCTAAGCTTCAAAATGATATGGTCTTTTGTTATTATTACTGTTTACTGGGTGTTGATCAAACTGTTAGTTTCAATTATAATATGTAACTGATGTACATGGTTCAAGAAGTGAATTTCCCTTAGTCCAAATGATGCTTTTTTGGACTCTATTTATTGAGTTCTATTGGTGCGTAGAAATGAGAAATTTTGTGAGTCTTTCTAAAAATGAATATTAAATGATTTATTTCATTTAGAAAAAGTTGGCAGGGTGCAGTGGTGCATGCCTGTAGTCCCAGCTACTCAGGAGGCTGAGGTAGGCATATCACTTGAGCCCAGAGGTTCAAGGCCAGCCTGGGCAACATAGTGACCCTGTCTCTAAAAAAAAAAGTTGATAATGCTTGATAAATGGAAAATAAAAAACCTTCACATACAAAGCCAGCACCTTCCCAAGATAACTATTGTTAACTTATTTTTTACTTGAAATTTTTTATTGAAGAATAAACTTACAGAAAAGTGCACATGTGTATACAGTCAGCCCTTTGTATACATGGGTTCTGCATCTGTGGATTCAGTTAACTGTGGATCAAAAAAATGGCATTAGGAAAAAAAATGCATATGTACTATAAACATACACAGTGTTTTTTTTCTTGTCATTATTCCCTAAACAATACAGTATAACAACTATATACAACATTTGCATTGTATTACTTATACTCCATATAAGTAATTTGGAGATGATTTAAAGTGTATGGGAGAATGTACACAGGTTGTATGCAAATAATGTGCCATTTTATATCGAAGACTTGAGCATCTGCAGATTTTAGTATTCAAGGGAGCTCCCAGAAGCAATCCCCCATAGATGCCAAGGGGTGACTGTACTTTTGGTATCATAATTCAGTCCAGTGAAATTTTAAATATAACTAGTATCCAGATGAAGAAACAGAACATTAATAATACCTGATGTTTGCCTGTGCATCCTTTCAGGAACTACCCCTTCTATTTCCAAGAGTAACTACTATTCTGACTTATAACTGTGTAGATTGGTTTTGTCTGTTTTTGTACTTTATATAAATAAAATCACAAAGAATGTACTCTTGGATCTGGCTTCTTTTGCTCTACATTGGAGAGACTCATTCACACTATTTTATATAGTTGTAGATAATTAATTCTCATTGTTGTAAAGTATTATGTTTAGCACCCACAATATCTAGTCTACTGTTGATGTGCATTTGAGTTGTTTCCAGTTTGGAGCTAACAAATAATGCTGCTATTTCATTCTAGTATGTGTCTTTTGGCAAATGTGTATGTATACTTTATCTGTTATGTGTATATGTAGGAGTTGGACTAGAGGATGTACATATGTTTGGTTTTAGAAAATACTGTCAAATTGTTTTCCAAAGTGGTTCTCTATACTCCCACTTGTAGTGAGGGAGAGTTTTTTACTTTAGCCACATTAGTGGGTGTGTAGTGGTTTTAATTTGCATTTCTCTGATGATGACTGCTGTCATCTGGAGCTTTTTTATGTATTAATTGGCCATTTGGATATCTTTTTATGAAATGTTTGATCAAGTCTTCTGTTCATTTTCCTGTTGTGTTGTCTGGCTTACTGTTAATATTTTAGTGTACATTTTCTCAATTTTCCATGTGTATGTGTGAATATGAATTTGTGAATATTTCTAGGAACACAGATTCTTCTAGACCTACACTGTCCATAGACAGGTGTACTTATGTGGCTGTTTAATTTACAGTTGTTGGGAAATATGACTGACGAATTAATGAAATGTGGCTCATAAGATCATTATTTTCTTGTATTGCCCAATATTGCTATATTAAAGACAGAAACAGGAGTTTGCAGGGTTTTGCCCTGAAAGAATATGTGAACTCAGTGGTTCACTTATCAGAGGCTGTTATCATGGGAGAGCGCTCAAATCTCCTGTAGGTATGCTTTCCAAGAGACTTTCTGGTTATCTCTCTGTGGGCTTTCCAGTGCCTTGAAAGGCAAGGCAAGGTAAATATCTAGGCCACAACATGGGAGCCAGAGATAATGAGTGCATTTGCTCTGAGACATGCCTCTGATGTTATAAACAACCTGTTTGTAGAAAATCAGGCTTCCTTTTCACTCCTGACTGTCTCTTTACCTTTAAGTCCACAATAACTAAATCAAAGAAATATAGAGTCACTATATCTCTTTTGTTATACCTCTGTTAATTAATGACTACCTCTTAGAACTTAGAAATTAGCCCTTGAAAGACTTTGTACCTGTTTGTTTACCTAAAGATTTGTTAGTAGCCCTTTGAGAGGACTTTTGACCCTAACTCACTACCTGTGTAATCCTGCTCCCCTAGCAACTGCATTCCCTGATATGCAAATATGTTACCCTGACAACTAGTAATTGATATCTGTGATTATAAAAACCTATGAGAATCTACCCATATTGCTAGACATTCACGGGGATATGCCTAGCTGCCTAAGTACCCCGCTGTGATTATTCTGATCTTTTTATATAAAACTATAAACTATACCTTAGTCTCTGTGTATTCTTTTATTCTCTCTATTTCCTATCAATTTTCTTATCCTCTGTGGCGACCCCTATCTGAGGGACTTGGCTCCGCAGGGAGGAGTAGCTGACCTCCTCATGGGCCTGCCGTGCCGTGTTCCTTCCCCCCCAAACAGTTAAATTAAAAATTCAAAAATTCAGTTCTTCAGTAGTCACACTACCTGCATTTCAGAGTTGAGCGCTTGAAAGCCTGTGTGACTAGAGCTACCATATTGGTCACACAGACATAGAACATTTCTGTCACAGAGTTCTATTGTACAGTACTGTTCTAGAACTTATTTTTATAATGATTAAATTGAATAGAGTTTGTTCATCTCTACATTCTCTTCCATTTGGCAACCTTCCCAGGGAGAAACAAATAGAAAGAATTGTTATAAGTCATTTCCTCACTTTTACTACAGAAAAATGTTAAATTATTTTCTTCCCCAAACTTTTCAGCTGACAGTCCCTACAGCTGTTTTCCCCGCCTCCTTTAGATAGCTAGCAGGTTTGCCACATTTGCAAATACAGTATATGTTTTTGTGGTTCAGTTTGGGGTAGTAGTGTATTTATTAGTGCCATTTCACTGTTACAGGAGTAGCTACCCAGATCACAAGGAAGGGGAGGATGCCACTGAGTCTGAGGAGTTACCCTCAGAAAAGAACTTGGAATATAATGATGAAACCATGGAGCTGATTCTGCCTTCTGGTAAGTGCATTTGTCAAAAATAAATAGCTTAATGTCATTGGGATTGAGGGGGAGACATATCCCCATCAATTACCTTCCACAATGAGGGAAATGGATCATAAAACTTAAAATGTATGTTTGTGTTCTCATATACACGATAAACTCTGAAGGTTGCCACTTAACTCCAAGTTGGCTGTTTTGTTTAAATTGGATCAGTGTTTTTGCTCACTTCTGTTATGACTCAATGTTTTGATCAGGCATTTCTTTTCTTCTCTTTTTTTCACAACAGGTAGACCATTTCTATTCTATTCATTATTTTGGGGGGTCCATCTAAGTTTTTCTTGTTAATCTTAACCTAGCAATCAGTTCTTTGAACTGATTTTCTGTTTGCTTGTGTTGCTTAGACTTCCAAATGGTAGTCTGGTGTGGGTGTATCTGACTCATGGTGGAAAGTTATCTCAAGTATGAAAAGATAAAGAATAACCGTGAATATGAAAAGCACCCACTGTTATTTATTGTGTGGGGAAAAAAGAATTGTAATTAGCTGATAAGAGTAAGGAAGCTACAAAAGACATGTTTGAGATCTAAAAGAGAATGAAAAGGTAGAGATAATAAGATCCTAATAATTCCTGGTATTTTCTGAGCAATTAGCACATTCAGGCAGATATTTTATGTTTACAACAAACCTGTGAGTTAGATTTAACATCTTCATTTTACATATAAAGCTTAGAGAGGTTGAGTAACTTACTCCAGATCACATACCTAGTCAGTGAAGCCTTTTCCCCACTTCCCTACAGTTTCTCAGGAGATTCGCAGTAATGGCGCAGGCAAGAGTA